>JAVJIF010006825.1:0-209739 GCA_038442645.1 Agave tequilana | reverse complement strand
GAACTATATGATTCACTAAATTGAATTTGGGTGGGGTGATATATAGGGTGAGAGATTCGGTTCGGTCGAGTTCAGTTTTTGAAATACAAAACTGAAACCGAACCGAACTAGAGTGGTTTGGTTCGGTTCGGTTCGGGTTTCGATTTTTGGTCAGTTATTTCGGTTATAACCGAACTTTGCTCACCCCTAGCTCACAGAGACGTATCATCCTTTCCTTTAAGGTGTGCTTGATTTGCGAGAACACAGTAGGAAATTCAAGATTCTCATGCAAACTCTCCGTTTGATATATACCTAACACAACATTCACACAACATTCATGGGAATATTGAATTTTCATGAGCGTCAAATTCCCTCATTAGTGGGAATGTAATTCCCACCGTGAGAGGTGAGTATTTTATTTGTCCCCCCCCCCCCCCCCCAAAACCCCACACACCACCACCGTGCATCTTTTGCCACCATAGCAAACATTGCCGCCACCACTATTGACTGTCATGGCACAACTACCGTTGCCGACCATCACTACCATCGCCACCACCATGGCAATCACTGCCGTCGCCACCGCTGACTATTGACCCTGCCGCTACCGCTTGCCACCAACCAATAATTGTCATTGCCATTGCCAACCAACAACAACTATTGCCACTGTCGTCGCATGTTCGTCGCCTACGCAGATATTGCCACCACTGTTGTCGCCACCTACATCGCCGACATGGCCATCGTCGCCGCCATTGTCGACCGCCGCCACCCTAATCATCACCTCTCATGCTATTTCCTACAACCGATGCCAACTATTGCCACTATTGCGGGGATGTAACCACCGCCACAGTTAACACTGGCTAACATTGCCACTATTGTCGTGGATGCCGCCACCACAAACTACTGACACCGCCAGTAGCACTACCACCACCGTCGACCACTAGTTACTGTCACAGTCACTGTTGCGAATGTGACTATCATCGTCGCCTCCACCGATGTCTCCACCACCAAGTCCATCGTCACCAACAACCATTGTCGTTGTGCCCAGTACACTTCTTCACTACTAGTATCCTCACACTACAAGATTAGTTTGACAAAAAAAACATATTAGGAGTGTCATTCCTAACCATCTTTTTAACATACCAAACACAGCATAGTTCATTACTTGAAATTTTAATAATTATTCTATTGAAAATAGCAGAAACACCTTTATACTATTGCAATATCTGACAGCTAAGTTCACTTGTCTTGTTCTATTTAGAGGATAAGGCATCCATACCATTTAAGAATTGGGGTGGCCAAAAATCCCCATGATCATCTTAAAGTTAACAAACATGACAAATTTTTTCTGGGTTCAATAAAACATAGGGGCTTCCTATTTATTTCAGTAGAACATGGATTTTTCTCCAATGATATAGAGGGTTTCTGCAATTGGCCATTTCCTTTATCTTCATAGAAAAATCCCTCCCTCTCTATATCTACTTCTCCATTCTTCAAAGAACTCATTGTTGCAAAGCCATGGATACCCAAAAAACAGCGTGTTTTACTTTGAATCTTCCACCAAAACCTCCATTTCTTGAGTACAAAGGAACCAAATTCCAACATGTTTTGCAAATAATATTCATCATCCTTGTTCAAAAGCTTCAGGACCCAGAACCAGAGGAATGATAACAAAGTGAAGCTCCTTAATTAGGCTCTTTGCAAATTGTGAAAAACTGTCGAGTCCAGATTCAAAGATGAGCAGGGTATTTAGATTTAACATCTCGATATCACCAAATTGGCACCGGGGGAACTAAAACAAGTTTTGGAAAAAAGATAGCAGCTAGATTGGCAGGCTGAAAGGCAAGATACATGTTGAAGACAGGCAAGTGACACTCACATTCAGGTGATAAGCGAGATAAATGGATCTGTCGAATCTGAACCAACACTGGGCTGCAGAAAGTAAGTGTAGGTAACAGCAGAATAAGTAAATTAGTCTGTGCTGGGGTCTACCAAAAGAAACGGAGAATAACACAAATCGATAAAAAGATCAATTGGAAGTATGACAACTGTTGCACCTAAAATGTGCCCTACTCCGATTAGTGTAGGAACTAGTATACTGCAATCAAACCAAGGGAACTTTGGAAAAGATATGGTTTCCACTCATCGGTCCAGCTCGAAAATAACCATAGCCATTGAATCAACACCAACAAGCTTTATAAACATGAACCACAATTCCTTTATAAACATGAAGAGAGGCCATATTACAATAACTAGTGCTGAGCACCAAGCGATAACCGCCGTAAGTTTTCCATGCATATCACAAAATATTTACATATAAATGAAACAATATGTTGCAGAATAAAATAATTTTTAGCACCGCCAATTGATCATAGAATTACAAGGTTCAACTTCGTCTCTCATAATTAGTACAAAAGTTAGTTCAGAACTAATCTTAGTCTGTTATATCAAAACAAAGTTTAGCTTCATCCTAAGGACCATTTATCTCAAATTTGTACTCTTGTATCCTTATAAGCCAGTAAGGGCAAACAACAGATACAAAAATCAAGAGACCCAACAAGAATACAAAGAGCATCTGATGCATCATGTATATATGACACCCAAGGTCACACTCATCACCAGGAATGAAAACCATAGATGCAGTCTAAAAGAATACTTCTTAATACAGAATGCAACCAGCGGTGCAAAAAGAAATATCTCCAAAGAGAAGAGAATTAGTGCAAAGACATGAAGCCTAGATTGGAGCCGAGAGGCCACAAGAACTGATGATATTATTGAAGCATTCAAAGAGATGTTACTTACCAAGGTTGGGTTGTTCTGAGAACCTGGCGGTCTTATAGTGCAACTAGAATAGTCATGCAAGAAGAGGTGGGCTATGAGAAGCGACACGAATAGAGCCCATATAGAATCTGAACTTATGGACCTGGTGAGAGTATGATAAATTAGGGCTAAGATGTACGGACCACTGATGAAGAACGATACTTTGAGCAGATAATGAGAGAAGTTGGAGAGAGAGCTGATTTGTGGTTAGCAAGACCAGGGAGAGGCCTAAGAATAGGAGAAGGACATCAAGTGAAAGAAGTGTGATTTCATCAATGACAGAACATAGTGTATGGGTCCAGACAGTGATCACAAGAGCTACAATATAAAGATACTGAGATATAGATATGGAGTCTAGTATTACTTCGAACAAGTATCTCTTCAAAACATTAGCATTCATCACCATGGCTTCAAGAAAGGAGTCATCAGTAAAGTTGTCGTCATACCCAGGCTGCAGTCCTCCATAAGCCACTTTCTTCCATTTTTGTCGATGGTCACTTGTCTGAGTTTCTTTTTCCATGATTATACTGTCTTCTTCGTGATTCCTTTGAAACTGATGTGATGCTAACACACCACACATGCCATCAAGAAAAAAAATTTCTGGTGAAAATACAAGCAGATAAACATTATTTTCAGACCAAATACAAGCAGTTAAATACAGTGAAGCTTGAGAAGCTTGCATGTATGATTTCATCTAAAGACTGATAACTAAGACCACAGATTTGTTTAACTGTAAAATCCTGTAATACAGTACTTTTCAGTGTGGTAATATCCTGTATACGCTCTGCAGCAAATAACATATTTCGTGTATTACCATTCTAAAATACATTTGTATATATGCCAATATAAAAGGTAAAACATATCAATCGTCTGTTTGGGTGAATGTTAATTTCACATCAGTTCTTATTATCTAGTAATTGCAAATACATCCTGAACTTGACTTTTTGCATATTTACCATTCAATAATTATGATTCATGTGTCAGATCAAACCTTTAAAATATAGACCTCTTTTTAATCATAAGCCTCTGCTTAAATTTGCTAACTTGGCCTAGTTAAATGCTAGTTGAAATGTAAAAATAATTACTTAAAGGGCATTAATCCCTCTTTAAAGCCAAAATGGTGTCCTTGGAATCAATCAGATTCCTCAGTCCATGTCTTTAGCTTTAACTAAGCTCGTTAGTAAGCAAACTCGCATGCAAAAATTAGAATCTTATATTCCAAAGGGATAACAGCATAAATCGAGACAGTAGCTCATGGAATATCTGAAACACGAAAAGTTCATAACAAATCAATTTAAAAGGAAAAAAACAAACCAAGGTGGTTAAGCAGGCCATTAAAACTACACTGTGAAAAAAAAAACCCGAGGTGGTTGCAGGCTCATAAATATATATATATATATATATATATATATGTGTGTGTGTGTGTGGTGTGTGTGTGTTGGTGTGTGTGTGTGTGTGTGTGTGGTTAAAAAAAAGGCTGGCAAAGTGACCCATAAAGCTTTAAGTAATGGATCATTAAAGAAGCAAGTGACTTATAGATCTAAATAGTGTTGTAGTGTATATGGAAAACCTGTGAGACACCAAACCTTGGAGTATTGCAGGTCACTAAAATAAACAATTTGATTTCATGTGTTGAGAAAAGCATTACATTGAGAAAGGCAAGCCTAGAATGAAATGCTTATTATGAAAAAGAGAAAAGGTTAGTTTAGTTTTTCTCTTTTAAAAGTATTAGAGTTTCAAACATGCTAGAGAATTATAGCAAAAGAAAAAGGACACCACTCATGTTATCAATAAAGATCACTGACAAATGTGAAAATGTAAATTCAACGTACATCAACACTTTGAAATTGGAAATCTGATCATTCGGAACCGGACCGTTAATGTGAAGCACAAAAAAATCTAGGAATAAAGTCAATTTGATTCAAATTTAGGTGGAGGTTCAACTGCTTCATTTTTCTGTAGTAAGTTCTCATCATGATTCGCAAGTCTTGCAGAACAAGGGGACCACAATTATCTATAATACTCAGCCACCCTCCCACCAGTTTCCTATTCTGCTTCATGACAGCACAATCAAGGCCTTGCTTTGCCCCTCTTTTTCTTCCTTGATTGTAACCCACTTTTGAGCCAATTTTTAATCAATATTCCACTTCAGTTTCCAAACAAACAATAACTCACAACCATTCACATGCAAGTGTCCTAAAACTCAGATCTCTTGTTCATGACAAACGGAGAAATACCATGTCGGATAGAGAATGTCAAGGACATTGAGTAAATATCAGGTGGTATAGCGGAATGAAAAAAATGTGGGTCCTAAAAATAATATTAATAAGTTTAATACACCATATGTCCTGAACTCAAGAAATGGCAGGTGTATTCACTCTATCAATCACCATTCACAAAATAAAAAGAACAGAGGCAGAAACCTGAGAACTGGGTTCAATTGTTTGGAGGTGGTGACTGGCAAAAAAAAAGATAATGAAAGAAATGAGAGAGAGATGAAAACTAGGTTTAAATTGTTTGGAGGTGGTGACCAGCAAAAAATAAAAGACAATGAAAGAAATGAAAGAGAGAGATGGGGAATGAGGTCAAATGCCCCAAAAGCAGAATATCTCAGAGGCTCTACAATAAGGAAGACCAGAGTTTTTTTAGCTAAAAATTCAAAACGTACCTACATTTTTGGTCGGTGATGAGTTTATGATATACTGTCCACAGAGATAGAGAGGGCGAGAGGGAGGGATTAAAATTTCTGTTCTACTCTCTTAACTTAAAGAAAGTGAGAGAATCATGTAATTGCAAAGTTCAACATCTATATACACATTCAATTTCCACTTCTCAATTCTCAAACTCAAAAATCACGCACTCTCACATGCCCAAAAAACATTTATTCGTATTCCATACCCATTTTTTAACTAAAAATCCTTTCTTAAGAGAAAAGAAAATATAAGAAAGAAAAATGGAAAATATTAGTTTTTTGTTCAATTCTCTTGAATTAGAGAGACAGAATCACATAATTGCAAAGTTCAACATCCACACACACAGTCAATTCTCACTTCTCAATTCTCAAACTCTAAAATCAAGCACTCCCACAGTCCAAAAAAAACATTAATTTAGATTACATACCCAATCTTTAACTAAAAATCCTTTCTTTTTATAGAGAAAAGGAAACGTAAGGAAGAAAGCTGGGGGAAAATCTTAAGTTTTTTTTTGGGGGGGGGTACCTCAAAAAAAGGTGCTCTCCGTCCGCTCACTGCCACCAGCGCATGCCACCTGCTGGGCCTCTGCCTCGAAGTGGCGGATGTTGTTGTTGCTTTCCGCTGTGTGTGTGTGTGTGTGTGTGTGTGTGTGTGAGTGAGAGAGAGAGAGAGAGAGAGAGAGAAACTCTGGTCTCTCAATTATTCATTTTAGTGGTGGGTGCGGGCAAGGGCGGAGTCAGAAAAAATTTTTAGGGTAGGCTGCAATTTTTTATAACATATACTTATGAATTATATGAATTTATCAAAAGAATAAAACAATATTCTCCACTAAATCAGGAGTGGAATTAGGAATAAATTTGCTAAAAAAAACCAATATAGAAAGGGATCTAACACAATATATAAAAAAGAGCAAAAATAAAAATTAGGTTTTGCCTATATATAAAAAAATGGGCCGGGCTGTAGCCCGGCCCAGCCCACTTATGGGTCCGCCCATGGGTGCGGGTTAAAGGGTATGAAGCCGAAAAAAATCAACCCAAAAAGCTTTCCCAGATCAGCATACTACAAAAATCCAAATCACTAGATGATATATCGGACTAAACCCGATGTGCCGCTGATTTTCCTTCAAAAATGACATGGGATAATAGTTTTTCCATTTGGTGGAGCCTCAGCTTGAAAAGACATGTCGACCAATATTTAAAACACTTAATGAGCACCAAACTTCCCTTCCCTTTTCTTCTAGAAAAAACCAAGACCTGCTATCTTCTTCATTTGACCATCCAACTTGTATTCCCTTCCCATTCTTAGGATATATTCCAGGCTCCTTGTTCTTTCCTACATCCTGAATTCTTGCTGCATTTTTCTGTCATGTACTAGTCATGGCTCAAAAAGGTTTTTAAATGTTAAATAGTAAAACATAATAGTAACCGATGCTACTCTATACCTTTTTTAGCCTCAAAAAGTCTATTTCTTAATTCTTTATTTCTTAATCATTTTCAATCAGACTGGTAGGAGTGACAATATCAGCCTAAGTTCACTCTGTTTCTATAATTTCATACACTAGAAGAGTGCACGTGTCATGCATGTGTTGTTTGTATACTTAAAAATTGGTCTTGGTTTAGGTAATTTGGATCAGAATTTAGAGTTCCATCATTCGAATTATAATAAGAAAAAATAGATCCATGTCAACTTAGAATTTAAATTTAGTTAAATAAAGACGCATTAAATTAGAACATCAGTGCAATTAGGATTTTAATAAAAAAATTGTATCTATTAACTTATCAATCCATTTATGGCACGAATACTATGTTCTACTTTATATTCTTTTTTTTTCTTTCTTAGACTTTTTTCATTTCTTTTTCTAACTCTTTTTGCTTTCTCTTTCTCGGTTTTTTCTCTTTTCAATTTTTTCATGATTTGTTTGGAAAATCCCATGAGTTGTTAAAATTGGTCATCTTATTTGGTCATTCTATAATTATGTACATTTCATTTTTCATGAAATCCCTCTCTTCAATATTTCACAACAAAAAAGAAGAGTGGTGATATTAAAGAGATGATCTATATCCTCTCTCTTTAAGTCTTAATTTTTTTTTTCCCATGTGTGTGTGTTGGTTGGGGGGGGGGGGGGTAAATGGATATTACACACAAGGTGTAATGTAAGAGTTAATGCCTACCTATTAAAATATATGATGGGTTATTCTAAGATTTGAATTGTTGACTCTGATCTAAAACCAGTTTTGACACCATGCACATGCAAAAGTGCACGTAACCCACTTGAGGTCGCATCGAGGGATTTTGAACTTCAATCCGAGGACGAGTTGAAGGAATTCTGCCATCCGTACATCTCTTGCGATGAATTCTCCCGACTTGGTTAACCACCAGTGAAGAGTCACATCGAACTTAGATCTATGTGACTCTGAGTGTGATAGCCATTCGGAGTCCTGCTAGGACTGTTTCATACTCGGCTTCGTTGTTGGATGTCGAGAAGCCGAGAGTGAAGGATTGTTCGATAATTGATCCATCCGGTGTGGTGAAAACGATCCCTGCCCCTTACTGTTTGAGGCACTATCCACATTCAGGATCCATCCTTCGGGTTGGTTGGCCTGTTCAGTGGCCCCCGGGGGGAAATCGTTGATGAAGTCGGCAAGGACTTGGCCTTTGATTGTTGCCCTTGGCTCGTATCTGAGTCCGTAGGACCTCAGCTCCGATGCCCATTTCAGTATCTTACCGATCGCCTCTGGGTTTTCCACAGCGCTTCTCAGAGGATGTTCCATGAGGACTGTGATAGGGAAAGTTTGAAAGTAATGCTTGAGCTTTCTTGAAATAATAAAGAGAACAAGCACCAGCTTTTCTAACCTTTGATATCTCCTTTGCGATCCATTCATGGAGTAGCTGATATAATATACTGGCTTCTGACACCGTCATCCTCGCGGACCAAAGCTCCACTTGCGGCCGACTTTGAGACAGCAAGGTAGAGATACAACATTTCTTCCGAGGTGGGTTATGATAGTAGGGGTGGTGAAGTGAGATAGCTTTTTAAGCCGTGAAAGGTGGCCTCACATTCTTCATTCCAGCGGAAGTCGGTCCCGTTCTTCTTCAGTGCTTGGACGAAGGGCTTACAGTTGTCCATGTATCGGCTGATGATCTGGTTGAGGGCTGTGAGACGACCATTCAGCATCTGGACCTCCTTAACGCAAATTGGTGACTTCATGTTTAGGATATCGGATATTTGTTCGGGGTCGGCTTCGATCCCCCGTTGGGTGACCAGATACCCGAAGAATTTCCCGAAAGCTACTCTGAATCTGCACTTCTCGGGATTAAGTTTCACCTTGTATTTCCGCAGGAGCTTGAAGACTTCGTCTAAGTGTTGGAGGTGGTCCGTGCGCTGGACGCTCTTTACTAACATGTCATTGACGTATGCTTCCATTGTGCTCCCAATCAGGTCCTCGAAGACCTTGTTGACCATTCGTTGGAAAGTGGCCCCAGCGTTCTTGAGTCTAAAGGACATCACCTTGTAGCAGTAGATTCCTCGGTCAGTGGTGAAGGCGGTCTTGTCTTCATTTGGGGGATGCATCAGGATTTGGCTGTATCCGGAGCAAGCATCCATGAAGCTAAGGTCATGGAGGCCACGACAGGCCATGAACTCCTCAGCTTCATGGACGCCTATTCATATTTAGAAGCTTATTATCATTATCATTATTATTATTGTTATTTCACGAAATGGCGGCATTTAAAAGTGAAGTTGTGAATCATATCTGATGTCGAATATAACCAACCTTGTAGAGGCTTAATTATTATTCAAATAAGATAATCACCATAATCATGATAAATTTCAACTAAAGGTTAACTAAGCTAACCATCTTGTGGCTGTAGGAGGAGATTTGAGTCCAAATCCTACTAAGGTCTATAAATCCTCTAGAAAAAAACATACTTATTGTATAGTATTAATTATCTTATAAATCAATTGCAATAAAATCATAAAGATTCTCCTAAGTCTACTTGAGTATCATGGATCTATATAAATGCATCGTAGTCACTTGCAAATCTAGTAATATTTCAACAATCCGGATCAAGAGAAGGAAACATAGCTCTGATAATGAATTTAGTTTAATCTCATCACACATGATTCTCTGATTATACTAGTCACACTCTAGCTTAAAACCAACTACAAGGAATTGTAACAATACTTACTCTCATAGAATTGGTGGTAAATATAACTCTTCTTTTTATTTTATTTTATTTTATTTTTTTTAATTTTTTACCTTTCTCACCACTTCATAAACCATATAAACATAAGATCATAAAATACTGATTATATTGTCTACCTTTCACACTAAAAAGAACAATTTTACCCAATTCTCGTGTTCAATTCAAGTGTCTCAAGGCTTTATAGAAGTAACATGCACATAGCTAGGAACAAGGCATATATAGCACTTATTGACACAAGGTTAAAGCAATGGTTTCTTAAATCCTAAAAGTTGCCAATATCTTCTATGCGCATTCTCTGATTCTAATTCAATAGCTGCCAAACCTTTCTTTATATCCTCCTCATTTTTCATATTTTCAAATGAGAAACTTAGTTTTGTCATGAAATTGAACTCAAAACGACCATATTTGCTATATCCACACTCTTTGCAAAGGAAAAAAATCCAAATTTTCATAACTAGTAGTGTGATGTTGCCTGCATTACAATTGCTACAGATGCCATGCTTGACAGTAACATGCCTATTACAATGTGGGCACCGTAAAGACTCAAGGAATGAAACTTGCAGATTTTTCCTAGAAGCAATGCTCTGTCATGAAATTTCAAACAGTAATTGGCATTTGAAACTCGACTTTTAGCTCCATTTGGTTAAAAGCACGATGGTAGCTCTTGTGCATCAATAACTCAACTTCTACTACATTTCTTTTTTTTTTCCAGCATCCTGTAACAATAACTACTCAAACTAACATTAGCTAACAATAGTATCATTGATCATATGCCTCTTGCTTCCAGCGATAATAGCTACTTGAGCTAATAATTAAGACATCATAAATATTGAGACAATTCTTTATCATTCCTATAAATATATGTATATCGGTATCAGTGTTCTAAATGGCGGCCACAACGGCTACATCTGCCGGAAAAATATATCAGAGATGAGGATATATCGGGGATATTTTCAAAAATCAGATGTCAAAATCGGACTGTAAATATACATATCTTCTTGTCTTAAATCACATCTCAATAAGACAATATATGCATAAATTATATAAATCTACATAAAACATCATACTTATATGTTTAAGATATACTTAACTTGATAACTTGCATTAAGCCTATGAATCCATAATCACTATCCAAGTATAGAATCTTCAAAAATGCCACATTACCACATCACTCGAATTACCCAAATACCTAACCTAAAATTGGGTGTAAAACGTTATATCGAGTCTAAAATCACCGAAATTACGGCCGATATATCGGGTTATGCCTATTTATCGGCGATTTTGGATGAAAAACGCAATATCGGTTTGGATATGCCAAATCATTGCGGCTAGGTGTCGTAAACGCAATATCGGCGCAATATCGGGGTTATATCGGGGATATTTAGAACAATGATCTGTATATGTTTATTTTGACGAAAGAGATAATTATTAAGTGTCATGAGAATTAGTATGTGCATAGCTCAACTATCCTCACTGGAATTAATTATCTACAAGTTGTGATTAACAAAGTGGAACAATTTCAGCATCCAAACACAAGATTGAAACAAGAGAAAAATTGAAAATTTCAATACACTGGCCGCAATTCTCAAAGAGAAATGAATTCACATAATCTCAAAATTTCTAAAATATTCACAATATTAAAATGAGCAGTCCTATATCTAGTGTGCACTGAAAGATGCCTGATTAAATTCCACCAAAGTGAAGAACAAACCTGACTAGCACTTCTGAGGAAATGTAAATTCTACAGTGAAGTCACTGCTAATAGAATTCATCAAAAAAGAATAAATATGTGTTAATTTTTAACTAGTTGTATCTCATTCATTTATAACTTTTCAATAGTTCTATTAACTTCGGATGCATAAAAAAATACCAAACTAAAATTTCTAAATGAATTATTTCACTAACCAAGAACCTCTAACAAAAGCAGCCCTAACTTTTCCAATCCCATACATCCAGCAGCTTCACACAAATTCAATCAAAAGAACAAATGGAACAATTTAACTAGTAAAGCTGAGAATTCAAGGAGATCAAGGATAAAATATTTCGAGGGTTAGTTCCAAGATGAGCTTATGGTTGTCTGTAAAAGAATTATCAAGGATAGAGTTCCTCACCTCCAAGCCGACGTGGTTCGAGATCAAGCTCATATCCACCTCAAGTCACTGCTCGTCGCCGGCATTGGTGAAGTGGCCGAACCCAAAATTGCAACAACAGTGGCAGGCACAGCCACTTGCGCGCGTCGCGCGAACTGCCGCTCGCCTATGCGCGTCCTTCTTCCTCAACCGTCGGTTGAATCCAAAGAGGAAGAGGGAAGAAAAGAACAAGAAAAGAAGAAAAGATAAGGGGAAGACGTTTGAGAAGATGATGCTAGCCTAGCGGCCCCAAACATCTCAATTAACCTAGTCACAAAGCTAAAATAGGAGCTCTAATGTGTAGCTCCAGCTTGTTGTAGAGTACGAACCTGATTACACCCTCGACCTGTATCAAGTTCTCCAGTAGCCACTCAATGTGCAAATTTCAATTTCCCAAGCAGATTTTAACTCAGCACGACGCTTGGGAGAAGCACTAAGAAAATTGATAATGACACTCAAATTTGAATATAATTGCCAAATCGCCAAATCTTACGCACATATTTAGATACCGCAACTAATGCTAATTGCAATTGATGTGCAAAACAATGCACATAATATGCGCATAAGCAATCTTTAAGGAACAACGCTTGTAATTTATTCCAAGCACCAAGCATTTTACTAGCGCCATCATACCGTTGGCCTCGCATATCTTGGACTTGGAGATCATGACGAGCAAGAATAATGTAAACTCACTTTGAAGAGTCAATGTCTTGGTGTCAACAACCTCCACAATGTCAAAGAAGCGCTCTCTTACAAAACCTTTACCATCAACAAATCTCAAAACAATTGCCATTTGTTGTTTATTACCTTCATCAAGAGCTTCATCGACAAGAATTTAGCGTTTCCAAATTCCTTATGAATCGTGTTTCTCACTTTGTTAGCATAAATGTTCAAAATCTCCTTTTGTACTTTCAGTGAAGTATACTTGGCATTTCCCGGAGCATTTTCCAAGACAACTTTCTTCATTTCTTCATTACAATCTCCCCAAGACTTTATCAATTCAATGAAATTCTCACGATTCAATGAATCGGAGATTCATCATGACCTCTGAATGCACACCCTTGAATTAAAAGCCACTTGCAAGCCTTTATCGAGGTCATAAGTTTCGCAAACGATTTGCCAAAACTTCTTGGAGGATTGCGCATTCAATACTTTGTCAACATGTGGAGAAGGATTTCATAGACCTTGCCATTTGTCCATAGCCATATTATGTGAAGAAAGAGGGCAGCCAATGTGATGCACAAATGTACATTTATCTTCATTATTCACCCTCTTCCAACTATTAAACCCTTCAACAGTAAATGCAGGAAGCTTTGACGATTGACTGTCAAAAAGATAGCAAGGAAAACAAAAGGCTCTATTTTTAGCTTCAGAATACTTGAGCCAAGGAAATTAGGAGAACTAAGAGTATTGAAATCGGCGATTTTGTTTTCCATCTTTAGTCTGTGGATACTCTACCAATTTGAGTTGATATGGTCCCAAATTAATATACGCCCTCCGAACATCATCACGCCGATTCACATCGTATGCTAATATTGGACGACGTTTTCCCGGATCACGCTCTATAGAAGTGGAGTCAATCTCATTCAAAGGAAGTTGAGATGTGGAAGGAGGTTGCTCCTCAACTTCCCTAGGTTTGAGTCTTTGTAACTTGGAAGGAGGCTCATCGCTTTTGTTTAAAAAATGAAAGAAGATTTCTTTGCAACATGATAATCTATGATAGTAAAGAAAATGTTTAAATTAATACAACATGAAAAACACTATAAACTACTTTTTTTACATGTACACTTCTCTTTCATTATTTTCAGCTACTAAATGAAGTTCCAATTAAATCACACAAAAATAATTTCCTTAAGTACCAGCCCGACAGCTAAGTTTTCATCTATGTTTCATAACATTCAACTGATGATTATCAAAATTCTAATAAGAAAGCCAATTAGGAAAAAATAAAGCTTGTAGTAATGACATTTTACTAAGGGGGGTTTAATGCAAGGAACTTCGAAGCACAATGCTCCTTCCTCTACTTCACTAGAAATCGCACATTTGTGTCAACAAAACACAAATAAGGCAACATTTTACTCACAAAATGTGAAATGAAAAAAAATTACTACATCCAAGTATTCTTATCAAAGGCAACTCCAACTCACAATATTTCAAACTGGAGTTTCTTCCTCCATTCACTCCCCAATACCAAAATAAAGAATTAAAAGTAAAAAAAAAAAAGAGATAGAGTGAGAAAGAATAATATCTAAACATAGTAAAGCTAAATTAATCAATGAATGCACTTCATCATTATCAGAGATTGTTGCAACCTAAAAAATAACAAAAAATTCTCTAAAATTCCAAAATCTATACCAACAACATAATAACAAAATTAATTATTTCCTTATTTCCTAAATACAACATCAAAAAAAATAATTAACTAATCAAATCCAGCATCAAAAATTCACAATCAAAATCCAGCATCAAACATTGGTTGTTTTATTAAACTGAAATTGAAAATTGAGAATTGAAATTGAAATCGGAATCTAAAATTAAAAAAAAAAAACTAAATGAGAATTGAAATTGAAAGTTGAGAAAGCAATCTACACAACAAAAATGAGAAATGAAATTGGAATTGAAATTGAAATCTAATTGAAATTGAAATCAATTTGAAACTAAAATTTTTTACCTGCAGTGTCGACGACTTCGACTTCGACTTCGACTTCGACTTGAGATTCGAGAAGGAGAAGAAGAACAGACCGAGGAGGGGAGGACGACGGCTATGCTTCGATGTTTGATGAGGACGATGCCAAGAGATTTCGACTTCGACCCGAGTCACCCGACGATTCAACTTTGATCGGAATCGGATTGAGGAAGGAGAAAGCGTTGATATTCTATTTCGATCTAGAAGAAAAAAGACTTAAGGACGAGAATCACGAGCCAACTAATAATTCCGCCCGGGATGCTAGGGATTTTGATCTCAATTTCTTGGAAATTTTGGGTTTTTTTTTTTTTTTTTAATTTTAGGGATTTCGTTCGGCTATACGAGGGGGCAACGGGGAGGGCTTTTTCTTGTATAAAAACGGTTCGAGGCCTGAGTTCGGATTTTATGGTTCGGGTGAGAGCGGATTCGGATAAAACCCGACCTGATTGACACGTTTGCGAGTTGAAACTAGGTGCAACAAATTTCAGGTCCGCGAACACTGCTCAAATTTAAATCTCATTCACACAAGTGACAACGGTCCCACAAGACTGACTCTTTCTCTTGCTTGTATCTCCACGTCATCCCAAAAAAATCCAATTCCCCAAAACCGCTCAGTCCCTCCTTCGTAAATTTCTCCAAATCTGAGGGCTAACGCTACCCCAGCCCACGAGATCTGCCCTTGTTCCGTTCCGATGATATTATGACAGTTTGTTGGCGAGCGCCCCTTTACCCGTTTCCCCCTTTCCTCGCTCAAAATTAGATTATTATTATTATTATTATTATTAAATAAAAAAGAATTCCAAAGATCGTCTCTTTTCTAATCCCAATCCCATATCCCCACCAAGCAAGTGAGCATAGCTTGCGATCGAGGATTCCTCTTTCTTTCCCCTTCTCTCCTCTTCGATCGGGCGCCTAGGGTTTTTGTACCATGTGAAAAAAATTCTATCTTAGCTGAATTCGTTGCCGTGTTTTTGGATTTGAGTTTCTATCGTGGGGAATTGGAGGATGCATATTGAGGAATTGAAGGATGGGGAGTCGGGGATTGGGGAAGGGGAGAGGATCGTGAGCGGTTGCGATGAGAAATTGGGGCTGAGTGATGCGAAGAGGGTGGCAGTCGGCGTCGGGGCCAGGGTGCTCTTTTATCCGACTCTGCTCTATAATGTTATCAGGAACAAGGTTCAGGCTGAGTTTCGTTGGTGGGATGAGGTTGATGAGGTTTGTTTTTGTTTTTCTGTTTTTTAATTCATTTCTGTGGAATTTTTAATTCAATTCCATGTGATTTTTTGATTTCCGTTGTTTATTAATTGATCTTGTTGTTATAATATTCTGTCTATATTACTGTGAATTTTTATTTAGATGATCACAGTTGGTTTTAACTCCCTATAATGTAAATCGGGGCAATAATATATTGAAGGAAGTTTAATGGGGTAGGTGGCTAATTTTAATAGAGGGAGGAACATGGTGATCAGGCAATAATGAGGATACACTGAGATTTAGACGGAAAGTGACGAGGAGTGGAGGATTATCAGTGATGGAATCATGGAAGGATGTGAATATTGGAAGTGATGGGGAGAGTGTGTTATGGTTTGGTGACTGAGAGATGGATTTAGTCAACAATCTTTTTCTTGGGATGGTTTTTAAACATATGATTATAAGCATTTAATTGACCAAATGGCTTGCATGTTTCATGACAGGCGCCCAGGTTGTTGACATTTCTCTTCTTTTTTCATGTATTTTCTTGTCTTGCTCGAGCTGCTTGCATATAATTGGTTTTTGTGTACTTGAGGTAGATATATCAATTGTTTGGAGGTCTGCTATCGTGGAATTTAGTAGTGAAGAAAATACAACTCATAGTTTTCAAATATACTAAATTGGTGGAGCTGAAAGTTCTGCAATCATATGAGGATGCCATTTACTGGATTATGTGATTTCTTGATGCAATCCACAATCTTCTGCAGGGGTGGTTTACTAATGAGCTTAAACAAGCAACGGAAATTATTTGTGGATGTATCTGCAGAATTTTCCGTAATCTTGGTCATGCTTGTGTTATTTGTGAATATTTATCTTCTTTTTTTAAGGAGCTTAGAGGGTGGATGACTATACAGTTTTCAGGGCATTATCATCATCACTTAAAAGTTATGACTGTGAATTATTTTGTGCCAGTGGTAAACAGTCGGTTATCTAGTTTAAATATTCAAAAATGCCATGAAATACTTTTTCTTGTACTAGAGTGCAATGCATTATTGTATAACATCTTTTATTTATCCTTAGATAGGTTTTGGGAATTTTTTGTGCCATCATGTGCTAATTGGTTATTATATAACTCCATACTAAATTGACTCTGATTGGCAGACATAATATGCTATATTTAATACTTTATGTTCTGATGAATATATCAAAATTGGGCATTATGTAGTGCTTGATCATTCTAATAGACTCAAGTATTTTAGATTTAATCCTCCCGACTTGATCTTTGTATTTCTATATACCTGTTTTAAATTGTAACCGTCACACTAAAATACCTGGTCTTTGTTACTCACTGTTCGAGATGGTGGTCAAGAGCTTAAATTACCTTCATATGATTTGGGGAACACGTACATTGGACCTTATCAAAGTCAGGGACAAGGATACCATATTTATGTGTGTATGCATGTACAAAACAAAATTAGCACTAGAGAGGGAGTATTGAGTAATTTTATGGTATTTCACTCTCTTTGGTGATTGCTTGTATAATTCAAGAAGACTTCCAAAGGCAAGAATATACTTAACTAATGGGCTAGATTTATATATTTACATTATAGCTCTAGTAAAAAGAGCATGCCAGTTCTTTTTGTTATGTTCACCCTATGTACTTTGTGTAGGAGGTGGTTACAAAAAATGTTCAAAAGTTAGCAATCAACTGATATTCTATATTATTTGGGAAGAGATTTGCATTGAAAGTTAATTAAAAGTTGTCGTTCCTTCTTCTCATTCCTTCTTTCTCCCTCTTTGGCTTATCCCCATCTTTTCTTCCTCTACCTTTCTAACCCTATCCCTTTTGTTTTTCTGTGTTTTCTTTCTTCTCTTCCTGTTTTTTTTTTCTTTTTTACTTTTGTCAATGGAAACCCTAAAGGTAGTATTGACATGTGGGAGCATGTGTGTCGTGTTTGAAACAACTAGGAATACTAGGAAGGTGTCTTTAATAGCCTTTTTGTTGTCTTGATTGTCTTAATGAAAGAGAGAGTACTCTCCTCTAGCTTGAGACATGATTGAGGAGTATTAAATTTTGAGGCATGATACAAAGAGAAGGCAACAATTCTTGCTTATGATGTTTAAGGGATTTTGAGAGTTTATATGGATGTAGAGGAAAATGGAGAATATAAAGGTGAAAGATGATAAAAAGGGAGAATGATTAATGGGTGTAATAAGATGAAGAAAGTTAGAGGGGATTATATAATCAGATGAAGATGGAGAATTATGAGAATATTACCTATTTGTCGCTCGGGGACTGGTAGAAATGATGGGATTGACTATGAAGGGGAGCACTAATAATTGAAGAAGAGCAAACTGCGCATAGCATTTTAACAAGGTTAAACGAAAGATGGACAATTTTAGATATACTCTTGTCTGTGATGGATAATGGGTTGTGAGAGTAACTTACAATTGAGGGGGTTACATAGAGATGCAAAGATTTTAGGGGGGTAACCCGTACAGATTTTTTTGGGTATATATAAAACTTGTAAGCTATTCAGTGCAGCCACATGCCATTTCCAATAATAGTCTTTTTTATGTCACTTTTTATTAGTTTGCTTCAAAGCTAAATAACTGGTGCATTTAATTTATTTAATTTCTTTTAACTGCCACAAGGATTTGCTATCTAATACTAAAAAGGACAGCCAAAGTACATGAAAGGGGTCAAATGTGCGTATGTGTAAAACTTTAGAAGAAAGGGAGTATTTACAAAGTAGATGAAAGTGGAATCGATGATATATAATGTTATCAAATTAGTGAAGTATATGACCTTTCAACTGATACTATCTGTGCAGCAAAATCAGGGTTTTAAATGCTGGATGCTTAATTATTTATTGAATTTTCATTATTGGGGAGTACTCCAATATCAGTTTCAGATGACTCATTGTCTTGGTTTGTTATGGAGCACATTCTCCTTTTGTTTTTTCTTTCATTACTTTGTTATTTGTTTTGCAACTTGGAAATACAAGCTTTCAAAACTTTCTTATGTTACTTTTCAGAATTAAAAGAAATAAGCAAGCATAAGCAGTTAAGTGATGCATGATTAGGGGTCTATTTACCATTAAATCTTAGGAGTTAGGACAAATATATTCTCTTTCATATTTAAAAGTTTTTTTTGTCAGTTTGTCAGTTTTCTTCAACAACTATTTCATGTGTTTGAAATGATTCTAATTGGAGCTTATTGCAGTATCATGGACCTCATTTACCTAACTTCTTATATTGCCTTTTCAAAGACATACTATAATAATTTTATACATCTTCTATAACAAAAAAGAAAAGAATGAGAAAGCTGTCTAGTAATGGATGAGTGGCGACTATGGGTTTATTTAAGCCTTACAGCTAAGTATAGTGGGTAATATTTGCTGACACATTTAGCAAATTATTTCTTATTGAGTTTTTCTGTTTTCTTCAATAAGCTTTCATCCGGTTGAAATGATCCTAGGTGGGGCTTGGTTTGCTCTTATTCTCAGACACTTGATGAACCTTGGATCGCACACCAAGTCCTTGACTTGTAATGATGAAACATGTCAAGTCTAAATTATAAGATTTATCTGAGTATAATATTGCAGTTGTTATTCATGACTCTGTATTCCATACACATCTATATACAAATATATGAATCTATAGAAGTTGCTTGGTTATGGCAGCTTTTTATTTTGTATGGAATATGGTTTACCCTAATTGCTTAATCTTCTAGATTTCTGGAGTTGCTTAGATTTATTAAGTTGGTTTCATCCTTTTATATGGTAAATACTACAATTTCAGTCTGCCTTCTGGTATGGCAATCACAAGAAACTATTCACATGGTCTGCATTTTTTTCCCTAATACGAATAATACTTAAGATCTGTGAAATTCAGTTCAAAGTGGAAGTTGAAAAGGAAAATAAGCAAATTTGAAATCTATCTTTTGTATTATATGTAATTCAATTTAAACAGAAGTTGGAAACAGACGTATAATTTTTATTTTCTTTCTGTACCTGGGTTTATTATAAGTTAACTTTTTGTGACTTTTATTTTATATTTTAGGGATATATTCTCCTTTAAAATGTGTGTTATATTCTTATGGTTTTGTTTCTTAAACCATGTTGCACTAACACATTTGCTGTCAGTTTTTATTATTAGGTGCAGTTCCATTTCCTAGTGATGTTCCATGCTTAAAACAACTTGGTGTTTGTGGAGTAATCACCTTAAATGAGCCATATGAGACATTGGTGCCAACATCATTGTATCTTGTGAGTCTTCATTTTTTATTGGTTTTAGTGTGGTTATATGCTTCTTTTTCCTCTTTCTCTCGTTTTGTCAATTATTTATTTTGTTGTAAATGGACGCCTGAAAGAAAGAGGTAATAGTACTGCATGAGTCTCTAGGCCTATAGAATCATATATTTAAGAGTTTTAGAAATCTTTTGTGATCTTCAAAAAGGAATTGTCAATTATTTGAACTGCAAACATTACAGTTTTATTCTTTTCGGGCCAAATGAATAACCTTAAAACCAAATATATGACTTGTTTATTTCCTCGCGCAAACATTTATTTATGAGAACTACCAATTTTATAGAGCACTCTGAAAATTGAGATACTTCTGCTCTCAAACTTCTAATGTTATTCCCTGATATTTTGACTTACCCAACTTTTGGAGTTAGTTTCTGCACCAGCATTTGTCTATGTTTGATTGTTTGATGGTTTGCACAAAATGAATTAACCAAAAATAGAAAAACAGAATGGATTCTATTTGGTTTGTAGGTATTGCAGTGTTTCAAGAAGCAGCCTGGGTGCCTAAGGTTGAGCGCCACCGCCACCCCCCCCCCCCCCAGCGAAAAAAAGGAAAAAAAAAAAGAAGAAGAAACCTGGACTCACATGTGCCTCTGCCTGCATCTCTGCCTAGCCTGTGGAGCCTTGGAGGCCTTGTCGTGGCCGCCATCGCTGCCTAGCCCCTGACGCTGCGGAGGGGAAGGAGATTTGGTTAAGCTTGAAAGCTCTAACCCTTTCAAAGGGAAGTAGGTCGGTTTACACCCACTTCCTTTAAGTTAAAACCTGTAGGCCAATGATGACCTCTGGCAGAGGCACATGTGCGTCTAATATTTAATTAATTAATTGTTTCACCCATGTGGGGCCTAAGGTGCTGGTAGGCGTTGGCCCTCCTGTCCTCACGCTTTCTACAATTGTGGTATTGTGATTAAGGGGCCGTTTGTTTCGCGTAAAACTCCGTAATTCGTAAATGACTTACTACCCAGTTACAACTACGGCGTTTGTTTGGACCGTAATTCATAAAAGACTTACGTAACTCAACTAACACTCACTTGTAACCCAGTTACCACTCACTTACAGCCCAGTTACAGTTAATTTTGTGGTCATACAAATTTGTAATATTTTTTTATATTAATATTAAAAAATTTTAATATTTAACTTTTTTAATATTTATTTGCAGTATTAAAACTTTTAAAATCACCAAATAGTTAATTTTGTGGTCAACTTTTTCACTTACAACTTATACATTACGACAACCAAACACCGTAAAGTACAATACACTTTCCCACTTTACAATTTTATATTACCAACTAAACACCGTAAAATTTACATACATATAACTCATTTATAATTGTAAAAGACTTTACCAATTACAACTACGAATACGGCCAGTTACGACAACCAAACAGACCCTAACTATTCAAATTCGCCCCCCCCAGAAAGTCTTATAGTTCACCGGGGAAGTGTTCAAGTGAGTTAGTTCCTTTGACATTTGTTTCAAAAATTGACTTATATGTATTACTTCACTGTAATAGATTAGTAGGTTTGTTTCTTTACATAAGTTGGGCCAATGTGTTAAAGGCTTTTTATGTGCTGACCTCCCCAATAACCTCGCATAGTGGTGCCATAATATTTAACAATCTCAACCTCAGTCACCAATTTGTCCTGATATCTTCACATTTCTGCTAATTGTTGACCTTGCTTATAACTGAGGTCTGGCTCAATGGTAAAGCGAGTGGTTGGACTATGAGAGGTCCCAAGCTCAAGACGGGCTACGATCTTTATTCAAAAAAGAAAAGACCAGATGAAGAATCTGTTTGTGAATTTGCCTTGTTTTCAAGAAGAGATGATGGTCAAAGAAGATCCAATTAAGATTAGAAAAGACTTGGAAAAGAAGCAGATTTAAGAAAACTGTGTGGTGGTCGACACGCCTGTCGACCGCACAACAAGCCTGTCGACCGTACTCAACAGAGAAGAAACACGACTCATGTTTTCGTGGACAGTCAGCAGACACTGTCGACAAGCCTGTCGACAGCCACATCCAGAGGTTCAGAATCGGATCAAGTTTCTTTTTCGGGCACGTTCATGCTTCTTTTCTGGTGGAGTCTGAATAGAACTCAAATTCTATTCATTGAAGGATGTGTTTTTAAGGACTGCAGTCTAGAATTGTTCTAGATTAAAAAATCAACTCCTACAAGGTTGATCAAGTTCTTCAAGCATCCGATGACAAAGATTATCTCATAGTTCGAATAGAGTTTGTATTGTAAAAACTTTATAAATAAAGGTTGTAAACTAGTACAATATAACACAAGAAGAAAAAAGAAGCCAATGCAAAAAGAATAGTAGGTGGTGGTGTAAAGAGAAAGAATACTCTTGTAATTTAGAGGGATTCAAGAGGAAGGTGAATACTCTTGTGAGAATTAAGGGAATGTTAGATCTCTTGTACCAATTTTGATTAATAAAACTCTCAAGTTCTCTCCCTGTTGATGTAGGCCGGGTTGGCTGAACCACGTTAAATCCTCGTGTTATTTTTCTTTTGTCTTGATATGGCTACTTGCTTTACTAGTTTTTTTTGCAAGTATTACATATTGCCACGGTTTCGCAACGTCGATCATGGTCTTAGGCGCACAACAGTTGGTGTCATAGCCCGATTGTTGCTGCGGTCTCAATAATTAGTATTGGAGCTTAAGGTTGATGATAAGGCGATATGTCGAAGATTGAAATTTCTGCGTGCAAGTTCGAGGTTGAGAAATTCAATGGCAAAGGAAACATCGGTCTATGGCAGAAGATGGTAGCGTTGGTGCAACAAGGTCTTAACAAAATTCTGCAGGAAAAGTCAGCAAAACCTACGGGCATGTCAGATGAGGATTAGGAGGAGTTGGATCTGAAAGCAGCAAGCACAATCCAATTATGTCTCGCAGACGAGGTCATGTACAACGTAATGGATGAAGCAACAACAATATGTTTGTGGTCAAGGTTAGAAATATTATATATAACAAAGAGCTCCAATAAGCTGTACTTGAAAAAACAACTATATGGGCTACACACGATGGAAGGGACAACGGTGTTGGAACATCTGAACTTTTTCAATAAGATCATCAGGGAGTTACTGACTGTTGATGTGAAGATCGACGAGGAGGACAAGGTGTTAAAAAAAATACTTAGTTCGCTTCCAGAGTCATACGATCATATTGTAACCACCATACTCTACGGAAGGTATCTCTCATCTTGGAGGAGGACATGACAACTCTATTATCAAATGAGATCAGAAAAGGCCAAATTGAGCAGAATGGTTCAGGTTTGGGGGTCATGAGAAACAAAGGAAGAGGAGAAAGAAAAGTCTCGATTCGTCGAAGGCATGTCAACTTTTGTCACAAGGAAGGTCATTGGAAGGATTGCAAGCACTAACAATAGTGATTGAAAAAGCGAGGGTGTATTGGACACCTGTGTCTTAACGACTTTCATAGATAACACTTCTACAGATTAAGACTGAATATTAGATTCTGGTTAGCGTTCATGTATGTTCAGAAAGAGATGTTCAACTCCTTGGTTGCAAAGGAGGAATGGACTGTCAAAATGGTGGATGGCTCGGTTTGCGAGGTCATCAACACTCGGACAATGAATGTTACAGGTAGAGATGATATGGTGCGTGCTCTGAAGGCAATTGGTATGTCCCGGAGGCACGGTGCAATCTAATATCCATAGGGGTGCTCGAGTGAGAGGGAGGCCGCATCCAATTGCAATACGCAGCCGTCTCGATTAGCCAAGAAGTCAGGTAATCCTGGAAGGAAAGACGTGTGGAGGGATATACAAGCTGAAGGAAGGAAACTCAGTTCAAAGTGGAGTTTCAATGACAAACTTGAAAGGGAGCTCATCGCGCGGTGGAGCTTCAAGGAAGACTGCGCCGGGACATGGGTTAAAGTGTTGCAGGAAAAAGAAAAGGTGCATTCTAGCAAAGCCAAAGATGGCCCAAGGCATAGCGGGGAAACAGCCAAAAGCCCTAGGGAGAGATGCAGGAATAAAGGTTTCACAGTATGGTTACAATCAACGAAAGAATCAAAGTAAAATTTAAAAAATTCAATGTATTTTGCTAAAGGTTTGAAAACCAAATCAAGGTGGAGATTGTTATAAATTTGCCTTATTTTCAAGAAGAGATGATGGTAAAAAAAAGATCCAATCAAGATTGGAGAAGAGGAAGAACTTGAAAAAGAAATAGATCCAAGAAAACTGTGTGGCGGTCGACAGGCTTGTAGATCGCGCTCAACAGAGAGGAAACACGACTCAGATTTTTGACAGGCAGCAGACACCGTCGACAGGATTGTCAACAACCGGTCGGGCATGTCGATAGCCTGAGGCCTAGAATCGGATTCAGGTTTCCTTTTCGGGCACGTTCAGGTTTCTTTGTGGTGACTCTGAATAAACTCAAATTCCATTCATCGAAGGATGTGTTTCTAAAGATTGAAGGGTTTAGAATTGTTCTAGAATAAGGAAATCAACTCCTACAAGTTCTTCAAGAATCCGACAGCTAAGATCATCTCATTGTTCAAATATGGTTTGTATTGTAAAACTCTATAAATAAAGGTTATAACTTAGTACATTGTAACACAAGGAGAATAAAAGAAGCCAATGCAAAAAGAGGAGTAGGTGATGGTGCAAAGAGAGAAGGAATACTCTTGTAATTTAGAGAGAGTCAAGGGGAAGGTGAATACTCTTGTGGGAATAAAGGGAAAGATTAGATCTCTTGTATCAAGTTTATTAATAAAGCTCTCTCAAGTTCTCTCCCCGTTGACGTAGGCTGGGTTGATCGAACCACGTTAAATCCTCATGTTATTTATCTTTTGCCTTGATATTGGCATATTGCTACTTTGCTTTACTAGTTTTCTTTTGCAAGTATTACATATTGTCACGGTTCCGCAACATCGATCACGGGCACAACAAATGATGTCATAGCCAGATTGTTGGTGCGGTCTCAAAAGAATCCTGGCTAGAAAAAGACCTCACCGAAAGGGTTAGTGATTAGTTTTACTTTTTAAAAATTTTCTTAAGAGTATTTGAGGAAAGAATTGGGTTGATTTCATCAATTTTTCAAGTAATAATGGGACAATCACAAAGTATGAGATTAGATTGCAATTCTTTAGTAACTTTATTTAATGGAAAGAGGAATATGAAACAAATGAGCTTTCAGTGAGAAGGAGAGGAGATGAATCATGAGATATGAGTGTTTTTTTTTTTTCCCCTTCCCTTCTTTTAAATTTGAGTTGGATTTGGTTGGGTACCACAGCAACATGCGATAAGCATGCTAAAATAATGACGGTTACTTTTTATATATACAGTGATTGATATCTTAGTTTCCTTTTTTTATATGCTTGCTATGGTTTTTTTCGACAGTCTAAGGCAAAAAATAATCAGGTGGATTATGGAATAAATATTTTTTCAAAAAGCCTAAGTTTTTTTTTTTTTTGTTTGTTTTTTCTTTTGAGCAATTAGGCCACTCCCTTTAGTGAGCACAAGGGATTTGTTGAGTTTGTTTGAGAGCAAAAGTTTTGTGGAGTAAAGGGGTGTTTATACTCTCTCATCTCTTTAACACCATCTTCATCTCTTGATCTTTCTGCAATAATTTCCTTGAAGAATAGTTCTTCGACTCTAGAAGTCGGGCTAAATGGAAGGGCACAGAAAAGTGTTGGTGATCGATTTATTCTGCATTCCAAAATTCTTCCTTTTTAATATTAAAAGAAAGAGATACTCCGGTAGTTCTTCTAGTCTGCAAGTCGGGCTACATGAAAGGGCATGGAAAAGTGTGGTGAGCTTTAATGAAGATCCATTCGGCACTCCAAAGTCCTTCCTTTTAACATTAAAAAGAAGAGCTACTCTGGTAGTCTCTGCTGTGATTGAAAACAACCAAAAGCCAGGAAGGCATAATAAAGTCAATCATATGGAGGCTGATATTTTGGCTTATGTGGCTGTATTTGGGATCAGGTTCCTCAGCGGATGTTGAGGCCAGAAATGTTTGTTTCAATAAAAGTTTGAGATCTCTGTTTCCTTTTGGATTTCGCATATTGTGTAGCTTTTGTACTAGGGTTTCGATTTTTTTGTAAGTGTTGGTTTATTTTGGTTTCCGTTTTACTTATTTGGAAGATTTTTTTTTTAAATAAACATTCTGTTATATACCTTAAAACGATAAAGAGCGAACACACACAGATATATATATGAAAGATTTTTATTTATAAATATTACGTTTTATATGTATTAAGTTAAATATATATGTATTTTTGTTGAATACTATGTTTGAAATGTGTGTGTATGCATGTATTCCGTGTTGGATGTTAAAACTTAAAAGCGGAAAATTATCATTTCATAAAAGAATAATCATCATAATAAACAATAAGTTTTTGGTGTTTCCAATTAATAGTGGTCATCATCACCTCTCATCCAAAGGGGTCTTGTTACACTGTACAAAGACAAAGCTGCCTTCATAGCCACGGCTAACCTTTCTAATCAAAAGAGGTTCTGTTACAGTGCACAAGAGAAGGCTGCACATGCAGAGGAGTGACCAAAATATTTACCATATAAACATTCTGACCTCAGTGGGTGCAATCTTTAAAAATTAACAGGCGTGGAAACAATTTGCTGCATGGATGGAAGTAGAATAGTTCTATAGGAACTTTACATGTTTATGAGATTGAAACACATCCAACCAAGTGTTAACCTCCTGCAGTTAGTGTTTTAAATTCCAACCTTTATTCTTATACTTTTTACTTCACTTTGGAACATGCGATGCAATATGTGTGGTTTAAAATTTGGAAGTTGGTTCTGGCTTGAAACGTAGAACCTTCACTTTTTTGGCGTATCCTCCTCTCAGATTTATCTGAGAGGGTGGGTGGGGAGTTTTAGGCCTAGGATATATTTTGCTATAAATTTTTAGAGCATTCTTGATGACCGGCACATTCTAATGGCAAATTATGTTCGCTGAATAATAAAAAACAATTGGAAGTTTAATCAACTTTGCTATCAAGTAGGCCTTTCACATTGAAAAGGACCGGTTAGTAGCTCAAAACAACTCTAGATTGAGAAGGCTTCTTGAAAATACTGATCAAATTTCAGACCCATTGTAAGTATCAACTCTTTGAATCGGTGTCATATAACTGACCAAAGAAATTGCTGCTTAGAGATTTGTAATAAAATCTTAAAGGCTAAACTCGTGGGTCAAAAACAACTTCATTGGTGATTCAGTTTAAGCGTGTCTGGGTGAAGAGGAGAGATGTTAGGGCAGCATTATCAGGACACTTAAAATTTTAGGCTTTTTGACGTATCAGACACTTGGACATTTGGGGACACTCTAAGGACATTTATGAAATAAGATCATGACTATATCACAATTGAAGCTTTTGTGTACAAGATATACACTATATTGCATAAGATAAAGATCTAAGGTTATTTTGTTGAGCTCTGAAGTTTGAACAATTTTAATTGATCACTATTTTTCTTATTTGCATGTGTATTGACAATGTATGGCTGTGTCCCCCGTATCAGATCTTTGGGCTCCTGTGTTGGACACTTCAAGACACCGAGACGCTTGACACGTGTCAAGATTCCTGTGTCCGTGTAACACTGTGCTAGGGTTTTGCTATAGTGGTTTCCCTTTATTTATGATATGAGAGATAAAGTGAAATCCCATCTGAAAGCTGAACCGATAAATGATGGAAGTGCAGTTATCCAAATTGTTGTCCCGAACAAACCCACAAGTAAAATTGTTGCAGGTCCTCAGTATCACTATTGTTTCATGTGGTTTAAGTCATGAAAGATTTTGGCTATAATGCTTATCTAAGAGAATTTTTAAAATTATAAATGAAGGGTGGCTTTTTCCAATGGAACAACACTTAATTGTTCTCAAGGTTAAAACAGCTGTTTCGAAACACAGATGATAAAGTTCTGGGCATAGGCTTATGGAAACATGTTGATGCATGTCTGGCGTTTCTATTTTCCATTATTTCCCCCTTCCCATGGAATTATTCAAGTATGGCATATTTCGATATGATTCAATTCATGTTTCAATCATTTGGTTTATGTAATGCTATTCTTGTTCTTTGATCTTAATATTTTCTCTTTACCCTTAAGTTTAGTCACTTATTCGTCAACTTTAACTTTCTATTTATTTTCATTGTAGGTTTATGGGATTGAACATTTGGTGATACCAACCAGAGACTATTGCTTTGCTCCATCACTCAGAGATATTTGTAAAGCTGTAGACTTCATCCACAGTAGGCACAATCCTTCAGTCATTTAGATAACTTTTGCTTTCAATTAGAAGCCATTATACATTCTCCTATCGTGTCTTGCACTTTAGATTGTTGCAAACTTGCTAATGTATAACCACTGAGTCAAACATCTTCTACCATGTGGACAGCAACTGTGTTTTGGTTCTTTTAAAGCAAAACGTTAAAATTGTTTCCTGATCCTTTTAAGGCAAAAGGTTAATACTATAATTGAATATGATTTTTGTGATCTCTGCACTTGTATTATTTTGACCATTGGATGTTATGTTTGGAACATACAAATGTTACTCACTCCATCACTCATGGTGTTAATACCATCACACTATGAAAACTGCGCATACCCTTTTGTGAAAATTGGAAATGAGTGCTATAACCCATCTTTCTTACCTTTAGCACAAATCAAAATATTAAAATATGACGACACTGCAGTTTAATGCTTATTCTCTGCTGTTGTCACAATGAACCTTTTTTTTGACATTAACATTTAATCAGAACTGTTTGATAGAAAAATTGATTTGGTTTCACTTATATTCCGTTAAATAATGTACTGATTTTTGCTCTATGAAGAGAATGCATCTTGTGGGAAACAACATACGTTCACTGTAAAGCTGGGCGAGGACGAAGCACAACCATTGTTCTCTGTTATCTGGTATTTATAAGAAAATTGCTTATTTAAGTTTATACATTATCAAAGAAAGTATAATTGATGACTTTTTGTCTTCTAGGTGCGACATAAGAAGATGACTCCTGCTGCAGCATACGAGTATGTCAGATTAAGCAGGCAAGAGTTCTTTAGCTTCTCCTCAGTGGCAGGTGACTTTTACTGGATTTTACTATTTCATTAGTTTGTGACTCTTGTCCTTTATCATTTAATAGCGCAATCACACCTTATATTTGTAAGTTGTAATCTCCTGTCTTACCATTATCTCATTTATGCTTGAAAACCTACTCATTTTCTCATGTATGCTTGAAAACCTGCTGGTAATAACTCACTCAATTCATGAGCTGATGTTGGCTATACCCCAGTATAGGCTTATATTTACCCTTTTAAATTAATTACTATAATATGTTCTTATGTCAATTTATAGATAGTTTTAATTTTTTTTTTTTATCTAAACAGTTTTACCGTTTCCTTTCTCTCCAGAGGATCTCTCTTCCCTTCTTTCTCTCACCACAGCATGTGCTCCTCATGAGCATATATTTTCGCAAATTTGGGCAATCAATGGGTCCGATTTTATAGGTAAAAACAATTGAAAGGTCCCAATACGGACAGAAATGCATACACGAGATGCAATCAGAAAAGATCAAGACATAAAATTGGAACAAGATGAAGGTCCAGGAGATTGGTGGGGCTCGGCAATGGCAGTCCGCTTTATGTCAATTGTCGACCTCGTAGCACCCTCATTTGTGGGACCAATCCTTCCACCAATTCCTCATTCATCCCTCAAATCTCTTCTCCCATGAAGAAATTGGAAAAATTTCTGACTAGGATGTTGTATCACATTCTCACAGTTAAAAGAAATGCAGAAAATTTAATAATCAATCATTAGCATTTCATATCTGAATGCTTAGTAGTGTCTAGTGCCAAACACTAAGAAGTTAATTTGTTCACCTGTAACCAAAAGCTTAATTAGAAAATACATGGCCAATCTGTTCACAATATCCAGCATTCATTTGCCGTGAATGGCCCAAATCCATCTACAACCCTTCTCGCTAATTTGTTGGGCATATACAACTAATATATATTGCTTTGCCTAGCTGATATTTATCTTTACGCATGTTTTCACGCACTTGTTCAATTTCTTGTTCATTGAATTCTTGCATCGTCATCTGGAGAACAGAAAGAGCTCCACAAAAGAGAGAGGGATCCCATATTTTTCTTTTGCTAAAAGAGATCCTATTTGCTGGGGGATTTTACCATGAACGAAAGGGTAACTCAGTCCCAATAGGAAAGAACAATTAGAAAAAATATCTGTAAATTGATAGAATGGCATAATAGGATAATAGATATAAAAAAGGGCAAATAATAAAGGAAGGTTAAGATGGAGGTAAAAACATAATTTGGAAAAAAAACCTAGGGGTAGACACATTTTCCCCCTTTATTATTGTTTAAACAATTCCTTTCCTGATTCAGTTACTCAAAAATACTAGTACCTTTTCAATGTGTGATTGCCTTGACCATCATCACTATTTCAGTATTTTGATATGGAAAAATGGTCAATGTATGTGCTAATATATGCGGACGCCTGGAGATTTTTGTTTTTGACCTGTAGAAAGAAATTTGGAAATAAGCTTTTTGATTAGAGGTGCTGTTGTTAGTAAATAGGATTTTCAGGACCAAGTAGTTTCAATTTCATCTGAAGAATGGTACTGCATGGACATAGTCTCGACCTGCATATTAACTCTTAACTGCTATCGAGCTCTTGACGAAATATGGCTCTTTTTCATGTTTCACAGGCTGTCCAAGAGTACTATCGCCTCCAAGTGAAGAATAATGGGATTTCTAGTTGTTTGAACTATCCGATTGTAAAAACGCCAGCATCCCTCACTGCCGGGAGCCTTGTGGCATTGATGAAAACTCGTTTGTGGTGGTTTCAAAGTCTGACCTTGAAGGGTATGAACCCGATTGCAGGTCAAGCAGGATGTGGGAGCTGAGCCTGGTGTACCGTGTACAGTTTGCTGGGCAAGCGGCTCTTGCGAGCCTCTCATGCTTTTGGCTCCGGTACCATGCCCATGGGGAAGCAACCATGCTGCCTGATAATAAGCTGGGAAGGGAGAGTTGCTCTTTGGAGGCTGACCAGCTCAGATTGGGCATCCTTGTCTTGTCAGTGGGGTGGTTGTAAAATTGTAAAAAAAAAAAAAAGAAAAAAAAGAAAAAAACTTCCATATGTCCTTTTCCTTTCTTTCTTTTATAATCACAGGCAACTATATGATCAAATGCCTGTGATCCCTTTTAAAGTCCTTCCCATCAGGTTAAAAAAGTGTGGCTGTTCCTTGTTACTTTGTATGTGTACATGAAATGTGTATATAGAGCAATAAAAATGTGCTACACTTTCCTAGAGAAAGTTTGTTATTTTGGATTGTTGTCACAGGCTTATATTGGATGAGGATGGAAGCTCTCCTAGGCCAAAGCCAGCAGCATTTCAGTTCCAGGTACATGAAACACTCTTTTCTTTTTACCACAAAGTCTCAGTACTTGTTTAGCACTGGGGGTGTTTTTATATTTCTTGGGTAAATTACATGTATCCATTTCGAAGTTTATCTCAATAGTTATTATTATTATTATTATTTTCAACATTTATGCCCCTTAATGTTGCTTGTCTGCTAACTGAGAGAAAAAAGACTGTTTGCCTTGCATTTATTCTCCCATTAGTTTAGATCTTTAATTTATTATTGATTTCTTATTTTTGTTTTTCCCTATTTTCTAGTATGCTGATGTACTTTTCTTACTCATACTCTTTGTCCTAACCTAATATAAAATTGAAAATCAAAGCCCTGTATCTTAAACATGAAACTAAAACCAAAATTTTAAACCAAAACATATTAATATTCAAGTTCAAAAATAAATCCTAAAGTCGGACATTTAATTGATCATAATTAGATTATTTTTATTTATACTCACAAACTTTAGTCTCAGGTAATATCTATCCCTAGCTTCTTCCAAAATCCTAAATCAACCCTTTACCCTGTGCCTATCCTATATTTTTTCCTGTTTCCACTGTGAATGAAATAAGATTCTTGATCATTTACGTGCTCTTTGTTCCAGTTTTTCCTTGATTCTCATCCAACGCATATCCTTGACCTAATTCTAACTTGAATTGCATTCTTAACTTTGACATTTCTTTAATCCACATCCTAAATGAGACACTCCTTAACTTGAATCAAATTCTTAATTCATTAAAGAAAACAAAACTATGGCATTGGATTTTAGAAATAGCTTCGGATTAGATGGTAGTTTGTTATTCAAAATAGTAATGTGACTAAATACATAACCATTTTTGGATGGAGGAGTTAAAAAATGCCAATGAAATAAACTTGGGGAGAAAAGAACTGAGAAAAGAGTATAGGGAAGATATGTGCTATTGATGAAACTTTGGGTGAGATAGATACAACTGACTCTTCATTGGGCGCACCTGCTGTCACCAACCGACCAATCCCACACGGCTGTCTGACTGTGTTATAGTTCACAAATTGTTTGTCTACGTGTAACTACTCTTGTTGGTATAAGAATATGACATGATACAAACCATTGGTCTATGTATAATTGCCCTTTCCGAGTATATGATAATAAGTCGTGCAGTGTTTTCACTGCGTACATCTCAGTTCTTTTCTCCTTGAGAAATACATTACATAACAAAAAACTCAAAAGCATGCAAGCTGTAACTATAGAGGACATGAGTGATTTGGCTTCATTTTTGCATTAACCTTCAAATGAACATGGCTCATATTCACTTTACCATCAGACAAAGCTAAACACATGCATTGAGCTTCATCATAAGAACACCCAAAACTCATCAAGTAAACCCTACTAAAGTTGCTATGATTGACCTTCATCAACACAAATCATCTCCCCTTCTCAAGAACTAGGAAACTAGTTAGCTTCCAACTTTACACAATTATGCAATAAAAAGAAACGCAACACCGATTATATTTATTCGAACTAAGCACCGTTCATCAACCGAGAGTGTGACCTGCCTCTTCTTTATTTTAGGATCACATAAAAGAAAGACTCAACAGCCTATACCCAGAAATCATTAGCAAAGTCAATCACTGAAGTTGGTCCCAAATAAATTGGGCAGGGTGTGTGTCCTTGTCATGACAGTGGCAGTTCATCTCGGTTGAAGTTGGCCGGTACCATCTGTTGCTTTCCTAGACAGCCAACACTGCATTGTCGACGATCAACTCTTCAGATTAAAAATTTCAGGATACTGTTTTACTTATATTAAGACATCAGATTCCTGAAAGATAACTACCAACAAACTGCTGTTGTACTTCTTGTTCAATTTGCAAAAATCATGGTTGTTTCAGAATTTGCAAAATAGGGGATTGAGTTCAATGTAACAATACCTCGGTGTTGGAAATTTCTCATTATTAATTGAACATCAAATTGAACACAGAAAGGAACCATCCAGCAAAGTTTGAGCTATGTGGAAACTGGTCATGCTTAAAATTCTAATTGAAAATTGCGACCTTGACCCATTCTTCCAGGTTTTTCCAAGCCTGTCTTCGAATCTTTGTTTAAAGCTTTGTTTGTGACGATGTTGAAATATCGCCCGTCAACATCTCAACCATTCCATCTGTTGCAGCTACCACCCAAGCCAGCCAAAAACAGCTTCATTACCTCATATTTCTTTCTTTCTTTTATCTTTTTTTCATATGAGGATCATCATTTGATATAACTCTAAGATGCTGATAGGTTTATAAATTTCTCCGACAAAAAAGAATAAGGTGACAAGTTTCTGACCTAAAAGAGAGACACAATTCTTGGCTTTCATTTCTGCTAAGTTTTGAGCAAAAAAATTTGGCCAAAAAAGGAACATTTAGCCCAATTTATATCTTTTCAATCTCCTTCAGACATTTTTTGTTCAATCCAAATATCATTAGCTCGACAGATTGAATCGCGAAAAGTTTACCATAAAATGATCTTTGACCATTTCTTGTTGCAGATAATGAAATATCACATAACCAACACCTAATAAAATTAAAAAAAATTTAAATACAGTCTTCAATGCCTGGGTGTGTAATCTTGAAAGTCGAAGCTGGTACTGATACGATATTAGGCTGGAATTGATTTGGCTTGTGGTCTAAATCCCACTGCATCTCTCTACTGACAAGATTCAAACATTATACAGCTAAATGACTGGGGACTAGTGTTGATGAAAGAACCAACAAAATGACTCAATTTATATGACAGGTGAAGCTTTCAGATCAAAGTCTCACAATTGAACCAGACCGATCGACGATAAAAGACATTAAAGGCCTTGAAATATGAAGAAAGAAAGGATCATGACTGAACAGATCACACCATTGAAAATAGCTAGAAGTTTTGACCCATGATTCCTGACTCCAGTCTCTCCAACCTGCTCTGCTTAATTATAGTCAAATTCCAAACCTTAGGCTGTTGTACTTTCATTCAACTAGTAAGACCCCTTGCTAGAACCTGTGAACATGTAAACTCTCCATTTTTTGAGAAAATACTTATTCTTATTTGTCATATGATGCTTGATCAATTAGTGTTTAGCTTATTGGGTTGGGGGGGGGGGGGGGGGGGGGGGGGGGGGGGGGGTTCTGTTTCTTGTATGTGAGAGTGAAGAACATGTTTGTTAATTTAATACAATAGAGAGAAACAATAGGTGCCTTCATTTTTCTCCCTTAAATTCTATGTTGAGTATGTTCTTTTTGAGGCAACCACTCACATCTTGAAATATATGATTTCATTATGATTCCCTGAGATACATTGGCCCATCAAATTAGCTGTCTATGTGTAAAAAACTATGCCAGAGCTTTGGACATTTCATTAGTAGTGGCAGGCTGAACTTTGAGCTGAAAAAAATGAGCTTAAAACGGGAAAAAAAAAAAAACCTTGTTAAAAAGAGAAGGAGTGGACTATTTCCTTGCATATTCACTTTAACTTCTATCTCAAATGATTTCAAATTTTCTCCATTTGTTTTAAGTAGTGCTTTAATCATTAATCAAAAAAAAAAAAAAAAATTGAATCAAATTATAGGTATCAAACTTGACAGAATCATACTAAAGCTCCATAGCCCTTTGAATTATGTTGTATCTAATTATTTCCCTAACTCTGCTTAAGCTCTCTCTGATCTTTATTTATAAACAAGTTCTTTGTTTAAAATCTCGCGTGGGATGATGTTAAAATATTGTGCTACACGATCAATTTTAGTGTCAACATCTTCTACAGCCATAAACAGCTGCAATGCCTCTTTCTCTTCTTTTCTTTTTTTGTTTCATATGGGGACCATTTTGACATAACTCTACCACTATAGATTTTTTTACATTCAACAAGAAAAAGGACATTGTTTGAAAAAGTAAGAAACAATTCTTTGCTTTGATTTCTACTAATTTATGAGCAAAAGAAATGAGCCAAAAGGAAAATCTAGCTTAAATTTGATCTTTTTTAACTCACTTCTCTTCTTCCTTTTCCAGACAGTTTGATATGAACATCACATTAGATTGTAAACTAGGCGAAAATTTTACCATAACACTGACCTTTAGTTTTGATGCCCTTTGGACAATTTCCTCCAGGGGGTGTTTGGTTTGAAGGAAGTGGGCGGAAGTAAGAAAATGGGGAAGTATAATTGATCACTTCCCTATCTATCCAAACACCGGAAAAGGAAAATAAGAAAACCCCTTTTCCTTTTCTATTTTCTCTTTTACACAACCATTTCCTCACTTCCAGAGTGCTACAGTTAATTTTGTGGTCATGTAAATCTCATTTGTAATAAGTTGTAGCGTAAAACAGTTAATTTTTTGATCATATAAATTTCACTTACATTCTAATTATAGTCCATTTTTATTTTTCTTAATTAATTTTTATTTTAATATTATTTGCGGTCAACTTTGTGGTCAACTTTTCCACTTCACTTCCACATTATCATCCAAACACCGGAAAAGACGTAACATTTTCCAAACTACACTTCCCAACAACATCCAAACACCGAAAAACTCACTAACCAATTCTCAAGTTCCAAAGGGAACTATTATCACTTCCTCACTTCCTTACTTTCTCACTTCCACCCTTAACCAAACAGGCCTGAGCAGAACAATGAATTAAAGCTCTCGCAATATGAACTGGATGCCTGGCAAATTTAATTCTCCGACTGCTTGTCGCTGACAAACGACTAGAATCATTAGAGACGTCTTTCTCATGCACCAAAAACAGCGGTTTTCAGATGGAGATCAAATTATGTGACTAGTTGATTGCCACCCACAAACAGAACTAATTAACAATAACGATACTGTGAAACAAAAATAATTACAACTTGAACTGCTTGACTATCCAAAAAGGATTAAAGCTGAAGATGAAAGATATGAAAGTTTTGTCTATGTAGGCTATCTGAAAATCACTAAAGATAAATCCTCAGACGTGGAGTTCACTTCAACGTGAAGGTGGCGTTTTAACTAAAACGCGAACATCGCGTCCAGGGGTAAACACAGACTTCAAACGCAGGTCTGAGCAAACTCCGCATTTCTCTTCAAACACGAGTCTGAGTAACTCCGCGTCTCAATTTCAATGCGCGCCTGTGAGTTTCGCGTTTCGACGTCAAACGCGACCATGAAAAGACGGTGAGTGCGCGTCTACACAACAGAGAGAGGTCCGCATCCAACGCGAGACCCTCGTTTTTGTTGTAACTGGCCCCCTTTACTGGGTCATTTAAGTCCCCACGTAATGTGAGAGTTAATTCCCATTATAGAGGGATTCTAGGGACAATTATACCCCTAAGACTCTCTATAAATAGTCTCGAGAGTTATGAAGGGAGGAGGATTTTTCCTGGACGTTGGGTTGATAATTTTGAAGCTAAAAGCTTCTTCCTTTCAACTTAAAAGGTTCAGAAAGAAATCAGACAACTTTAAAGGCGTGTTTGTTTCGCCGCAAAACGCCGCAAAACGCAAGTCGTAAAACTTCTTTTCCATTTTCCGTTATTTGTTTCGCTGAAAAATAAGTTGCAAAATGCAACTCTTCTTTTCCCACTTGCAGTTGCTACAGTTAAATTTGTGGTCATCTAAATCTCACTTTTACACTCATATTTTCCATTTGCAGTTGCTACAGTTAATTTGTGGTCATGTAACTCTCACTTGTAGTATATTTATAGTTCAAAACAGTTAATTGATAATCAATATATAATTTAATATTATTAAATATTTAATATTTTAAATAGTGTTCAATTTCTTATTTAATTATTTATTATTTATATTTTTAATCTTTAATTTTTTTATTGTTTTTAATATTGTTTTAATATTTAATATTTAATATTTTAATTTAATATTTTAATTAATAGTTTATTTAATACTTTATTATTTTATTAATACTTATTCCATTTTTTATTATTTTATTTAGAGTTAATATTTTATTAATATAACAATATTATACTTTACTATATATTAATTAATTATTTTTAATATAAAAAATTACTTTATTAATATCATAATATATTTTATTATTATATTAATATTTTATTATGTAATATTGTAATAATAATTCAGTTTAATAATACTATAATGATAATTTATTATTAAATTATAATTATATTTTACTTTGTTAATTTTATATTTCTATAATATTACAATAAAATTTATATTATAATAATTTTCGAGTATTTTTAATATTATAATATTATAACTATATTTATTATTTTGTAAGATTTTTAATATTATATTTTATTAGTATTCTTAAAATTTTATTAATGTTCTTTAGATTTTCTTAAAATTTTATATTATTATTTAGTTAATATTTTAGTAATATTTTAGTATTATACTAATATTTTATTAATATTATTGTTATAAATAAAATATTAAGATTATTAATTTTTTATCTCAAATTTATTAATACAATTTAATTTGCAATAGTAGATTTAATTTAATAGTATTTATAATATTTAAATCACTGCTACAGTTAATTTTGTGGTCAACTTTCCACTTACACTTTACATTACCAACCAAACACGTAAAAACACAATATACTTTACCATTTACACTTTCACTTTATCAACCAAACACCGTAAAACACAATATACTTTCCATTTACACTTCACTTTATCAACCAAACACCGTAAAACACAATATATTTTCTCTGCTACAGTTCACTTTTCCATTCTCATTTTACAACTTACGACTTGCGACGTTTTGCAACGAAACAAACAGGCCCTAAATATTTATTGTGTTAAAATAGAGTTCTTTTCTGATTGCTTTTTTAAGAGCATCCTGAATCAGATCTCAAAGAGAAGCTTGTCGTTCAGCCAATCAACGGAGATCAAGAATCACTCTTCATCGCCACATTAAGAACCCAACATTAAACAAAGGGGAGATATGAATATCCTCCCCTTTTTTGTAATCAAAAATTGAATCATTGTAACTTTCTTTTCATATCAAAAAAATTTTTACACGCCTCACTCAATTTTTCCGACCGAAAAAGATGGCAACTCCGCTAGGGACTTCATTCTCCATTGATGAGAACGTCGTGGCGCAAGTTGACGTCAAGCTCCTCGGAAGGACAATGGAATCTCTCGTCATTGAATTAGACCAAGGGAAGTTCGAGGATTTCTTTCCTCGGGCTCCGCTAGCTCCAAGATAATGCGGCAGTACCAGAAAGACCCTTTGGCGACTGCTCCTGAATCTCTTCAGAGATTTCTCCTGAAGTGGCTTGCACTCCTGCTCACAGCACAAGCAGCGCCACTTCTAACGAGGTTTTGAAAACCTCTCGTGCAGCCCACGGGCGCGCGTCAATGTCTCTCATGAGATCCGCAGGGCTCATGCATCGAGACACAATCAAAGTGATGGTGAAGATCAATCCCACCATCATTCTTTTCTTCTTACTCTGCAATTACAGGTTATTGAGGGTTCCCAACAACCCTTGCGACTCAACCGAAATGTTGAGTGACGATAGAGGCACCGCACCCGTCGTCAGCAAGTTGAAGAAGTTGCAATTGCAGTCTCTGTTGTTGCTGCAAAATGCGAGGTTGAGACCCGCGTCTTTGGATCAAAACACGAGATCCGCATTTGTTCACAAAGCGAGATCCGCATTCAGCGCACATCAGCACCAAAACGCAAGGTTCGCATCTCTCTTTCAGAGCTTGAGATCAGCGTTCATACAATGGCTAAATCAAAATGCAAGGTCCGCGTTTCTCTTCGAGAACACGAGAACCGTGTTGAGAGGCCAACTGAACTGAAACGCGACCTTCGTGTTTCTTTGCAGAAACGCAAAGTCTACATTTAGGCCTGCAAAGCCAAAGATGCAGAGCCAAAAAGCCCTCACCCCCATAGGGTTGAGGCTAGTTCTTCAGATGCTCCCGCAATGGATCTGAGGGACTACTTGATAAGGAAGAGTATCTACCAAATCCCTCGGTGCCACTGTGAGCGGTTCATCTCAACAGTACATTTTGATTGCCACTACAACTTTCAGATAACCAAGCTCTCAATTTTTAGGGCGTGTTTGTTTCGCCGCAAAACGTCGCAAAACGCAAGTCGTAAAACTTCTTTCCATTTTCAGTTATTTGTTTCGCTGAAAAACAAGTTGCAAAATGCAACTCTTCTTTTTTCACTTGCAGTTACTATAGTTAAATTTGTGGTCATGTAAATCTCACTTTTACACTCATATTTTCCCACTTGCAGTTGCTACAGTTAATTTGTGGTCATGTAACTCTCACTTGTAGTACACTTACAGTTCAAAACAGTTACTTGATAATCAATATATAATTTAATATTATTAAATATTTAATATTTTAAATAGTGTTCAATTTCTTATTTAATTATTTAATTATTTTATATTTTTAATCTTTAATTTTTTTATTGTTATTAATATAGTTTTAATATTTAATATTTACTATTTTAATTTAATATTTTAATTTAATATTTTAATTTAATACATTATTATTTTATTAATACTTATTCCATTTTTATTATTTTATTTAGAGTTAATATTTTATTAATATAACAATATTATACTTTACTATATATTTAATTATTTATTTTTAAAAATAAAAAATTACTTTATTAGTATCATAATATATTTATTATTATAATAATATTTTATTATGTTAATATTGTAATAATAATTCAGTATAATAATACTATAATGATAATTTATTATTAAATTATAATTATATTTTACTTTGTTAATTTATATTTCTATAATATTATAATAATATTATAATAAAATTTATATTAGAATAATTTTCAAGTATTTTAATATTGTAATATTATAACTATATTTTATTATTTTTGAAAGATTTTTTAATATTTATATTTTATTAGTATTCTTAAAATTTTATTAATGTTGTTTAGATTTTCTTAAAATTTTATATTATTTATCTAGTTAATATTTAGTAATATTTTACTATTTATACTAATATTTTATTAATATTATTGTTATAAATAAAATATTAAGATTATTAATTTTTATCTCAAATTTATTAATACAATTTAATTTGCAATAGCAGATTTAATTTAGTAGCATTTATAATATTTAAATCACTGCTACAGTTAATTTTGTGGTCAACTTTTCACTTACACTTTTACATTACCAACCAAACACCGTAAAACACAATATACTTTACCATTTACACTTTCACTTTATCAACCAAACACCGTAAAACACAATATACTTTTCCATTTACACTTCACTTTATCAACCAAATACCATAAAACACAATATATTTTCTCTGCTACAGTTCACTTTTTCCATTCTCATTTTATGACTTACGATTTGCGATGTTTTGCAACGAAACAAACAGGCCCTTAGCTGGTTGTCAGCGGCTTCAAACTCGACCAAGAGATGATGATTCTGGAGGAAATTGTCGCTAGGGTCAAGGCTGAAGAAAATGACAACAAACCAAGATCCGACAAACTGACACAACGTACTCCAGAGTCGTCTTTTCAACCAAGGAGAAAAGACTCTGGCAATGGAGGTCAAGTGACCTTCGAAGCCTCAGTCAGTGAGAGGTGGTGGAGCTCCCGGTCAAGCACGTGCCAATAGACTATACTTATTCAAGGATGAGCACGTGATCTCTATGTTCAAGTTACTTCAAAAGAGTAACAAATTCAAATTTCCAGAGGCCAGACATCCTTTAGAGGTGGGGAAGACAGATGATCTGAACTACTGTTTATATCACAGGATGTTGGGACACCCTATCAAGGATTGTTACATCTTCAAAGATGTTTTTCAGGCTCTAATTGATGCAGAGGTACTTAAGCTCCGTCTAGAGCAGAAGAAGGTGACTGCCAACATGACAGCTACATCACCTCTTCAATTCGGCTGGAATCTCCTACCAGCGCCAACCGAAGTGGTTCCCATCCTGAGAGGGAACTAAGAGTAATCAATACAGACTCTCATAACCAGAAGGAGAAGGGTCTTGTTCCTATTCTTACTCCGAGAAGAGATGATGTGGGTCCATCCTAACATTGTCGAAAGCCAACAGTGGACTGTCACATAGAGGAAGTCCAAAGGTAAGGCTAGAACATCTTCTAGTAATGTGGTGAGCATCTCTACAAGAGAAACTAAGGTAGATGTCGCGTCCCTCACTAGTTCAGGTGAAGAGGAGTTCACTTTGCAGCTGATACTGGTGCACCTCTCACATCAAAGACTCGATCCAACAAGTAGTACTTGAAATAGTATGTGTTGGCTCAAAGGTTATAATCCTCAGTTTTGTGTTTGATGATAACAAAGTATATGAAGTTGTTTGGTACTAATCAAGTTCAAGAGTGTATTTCAGGGTTCAAAAAGGTCTAATAGGGTTCAAGAAGATCTAACAGACTTCTTCCTCTAAAAGAAGGTGTTGATGGCTCAAGGGTACTCAAGAACAGGATCATAGCTCAAAGCAATCAACATCGCTCAAACTTCACTATCAGAGAAGCCCGCTTGAAGATTTTTATAGTCGATTAGAATCTTGTAAGAAACTAGTTTGTTAAAGAGTAGAATATAAATTTGAGGCTCAAAGATATACACACACACAAAAGTACACGTTTTTAAAAGTATGATTTTGGCATGTTCGGTTTTGATACTTGTTCCACACTTTCTTAAAAATTTCTATCTCAGTTTAGAACTTATATCTCATTGCTATACATGTCTTCTCACTTTCAAAATTCAAACATAAATTATTTGAAAATTTTCTTTATCTTCAACAATTACCTTGACCTAGTTTTTGGCCTAGGTCAGTCGACCGGGCGGTCGACCTTGCCTATTACAGGCCAGAACGGTCGACCGCATGGTCGACCGAACCTCTGGCAATTAGGGTGTGCATGTTGTGCACATTCTCGGTTGACCGATCGGTCGACCGGTCCCTTATTGCTATCGACCGGGCGGTCGACCGACTGTAACTAATTTGGTCTCGGTTAAACACAGTCGATCAACGGTCAAATTTTTTGAATGGCCAGTCGATCGGCCGGTCGACCAACAGACTACCACATTGGCAGTAACGGCCGGTTCTTTTAAATCTGTTTTTAAACATGTTTCTTTTAAAACGTAGAAAGTTGAATTTCGAGGGTCAATTTCTTCCTTTTTAGACCTAGTAAAACTATTCTAAAAGTGTTTTTCTAAAATTTATATAAAGGGTCATTGGGATTGAATATTTGATAACAACAAATTCTATTGAAAATCTAGTTTTTGCTTTCAAAGAGAAATAGTTTCAAGTCTTTTTTATGTTCTTATTTTCAAATTTTTAATTGAGTTTTTCTGCTCTTAAAATCTCTCTTTTCTAATTTTCACTCTCACTTATATCCTTGAGCTTCAAGTTTACATTTTACTCTATAAGATTTTGTAAGAGAGTTGCAAAGACAGTGTTTGTGATCCTTGATCACCTAGAGCTTATTATCTCAATTTGCTTTGTGCTGCCTCTGGAGTAGAGAATTGAGTTGGGGATTTGTGTACTCCGAGTCGTTGTAATTCCTTATTGTAAGGTCCCTTTGTGGAGGATCCAATTGTGAATAGTGAAATCCTTCGCGGTGGTGAAGGCGGGGACGTAGAACAGTGGCTCGAACCTCGAAATAAATCTTTTGTTTGTGATTGCTTTATTGTCTCTATTTACTTGTTTATCATTCATTTATTATTGTCGATCAATACTCATCTCAACAAGATAGCAATTGAGCACCTCAACTCTTATCTAGAGGAGAAGTTCAGAGCCCTTCACGGGGATTCCGGCATCAAATCTTGTTTTGAGTGATCAGTTGCATTATTTCATATTAAAATGACTAAAATTTCATTTGATTAGATATACACCTATTCACTCCCCCTCTAGGTGTGATTTCAGTATGACGAGTCGACGGTAAACTCCCCCCAGCAAGTTGAGGAGATAATTGAGCAGTCCACGAAACTCCGCGAAAAAATAGAAGGAGCTTCGCTATGTCAAAGCTCTCCAGAAAGGCGGGTGTGGGACCATCAACTCCCTTCCATTTTGATGTCTTGGCTCAGCTAGTCAACATCCCTACTCGAATCACTCTTTATGAACTCTTAAGACTTTTCAAGTCTATAAGGGATACCTTAAGAGAAGCATTAGCAGATGCAGAGATTTTCATAACTCTGATTCCTGCCAGGTGCGGAGAGGAAGACGACACACATTGCCACCATACCTTGAAGCAGTTTTTCTGCATCACCTTCATCCCAGAAGATATGCAGGTTAAAGAGAAACTGAGGAGATGTTGCTTCCCTCATTAGTTCAAAAGAAGAAGAGTCCACCTTTACTACTGACACAGGTGCACCTCCCACATCAAAGACTCAATCCGACAAGCAGTACTTGAAACAGTACGATGAGGCCACGATAGACCCCTAGCTAGCTGAGGAGATAATTGAGCAGTCCACAAAACTATATGTGAAAAAACAGAAAGAGCTTCATTATGTTAAAGCTCTCCAGATGTAGGACTATCAATTTTCTTCCATTTTGATATCTTGGCTCAGTTAGCCAACATTTCTATTCGAATTACTCTTTATGAACTCCTAAGGTTTCCAAGTCTATAAGGGATGCCTTAAGAGAAGTATTAGCAGATGTAGAGATTTTCATGACCCAGATTTTTGGTAGCGGAGAGGAAGACGGCAACTATTGCCACCACACCTCGAAGCAGTTTTCCTACATCACCTTCACTCTAGAAGACATGCAAGTTATAGGAATCATGATAGACCCTTTTATTACATGGGTATATTAGATCATCTGAAGTGAATCGTATTCAGGTTGATCTAGGATCTGCGTTGAGCATTATGTCCCGCAGGGTCATGCAACATTTGGGAATCCCTGCCCAATGATTAAGCGCCACTCAGACAATCATTTATGACTTAAACGCCAATGGTACACGCACGATGGGGAAAATCAAGCTCAGATGTCAAATTTGGGACCTGAGATTCGAGATAACATGTTATGTTATGACGTTGATACCTCGTACAAGTTGCTGCTGGGACAACCTTGGATTCATTGAAACTCCATTATTTCATCCACTCTTCATCAAGTGATGAAATACGTAATGAAGAGGGAAAAGTGAGAATGTTGATTGCTGAAAGGCATCCGTTCAAGGGGTCAAGAATTACTTTACTGATTTCCTCCTCTATCAAGATTCTCTTGAGGCTGATGAGAATTCGCACCCAGATGAACCTGACTCTGGCAACGAGGCTGATATTGATCTAGAAGAAGAGTGTCTCTGGGAAATAAATCATATTGTAACGAGCATTGATAAGCTCGATTTCAATATCAACGCTAATATTGAAGGCGAGTGGTTTATCAATGAAAATCTAGACTTGGCTTACTTCTTTACGTTTAATTCTGATTCTGTACCGTTAGACACTAATACTGATGCAGACAGTGACTCTTGGTCAGCAATGGATACCCTGATATCACTGCATGCACCAATAAAGTTATCCTTATGGCACGCGAAAAGATCGACGATGCACGCAAAGCTCTCTTTGAAGTACTAACCAAGCGGAAGGGTTAAAAGCCAATTCTATTTGAAAGAATCGAGTTTGAGCCCATAACTTATGAAAGCTCAGGGTTCTAAATCTCCATAATTCTTTCATTAGGGACAAAATTCACGTCACATGATGGGAAAATGGGGTATGATCTTACCGAAGGATCGGGCCTTAATTTCAGCAAAGGGAAGCGAGCATTACAACGTTCATTTGTACCGAAAGGTAAAGACCCTGACTACTATGATAAGACCCGAAGAAGACTCAGTTATGTATCTATGCTAGTCTCGTAAGATTCCAAATCTGAAGAAGAAGTCTATCATGACAGCTCATCAGCAACATCATGTGGGACTCAGATGTCAACGTCGATGTTATCTTTGAAAGTCTCTCAGTAAACATCATATCAGCCAGTCATTTAGAAGATGACGGAGAAGATATTATTGAATTTGAAGAATTGATCCAGTTAGACTCTGAATCATGATTAAACAATACGCTTCGAACAATGCGACCCACAGAGGATAAAGTGATTCAGATAAATCTTAGAGATGAGGCTAATTCCAAGCCAATTTTCATAAGCGAGAGCTTGTCACCTTTCGAGAAAGAAGATTAATACATCTCATACGAGAATATAAAAATGTCTTCGCTTGGAATTATGAGGACATACCTGAACTCGATCCCCAGATTGCTATACATTGCCTCAACATCAACACGGATGCCAAGCGAGTCAAGCAACAGTAATGACGGTTCCATCTTGAGATTATGAAAGCAATCGAATCAGAAGTCAAGAAGCTCATAAACTCTAGTTTTGTCAGGGAAGAGCAACATCCTGACGGGTGGCCAACATAGTTTTCGTCCCCAAAAGAATGAAAAGATCTGGATTTGCATCGACTTCCGAGATCTAAATGTCGCTTGTCCTAAAGACGAGTTTTCTCTTTCAATTATAGATGTCATGATTGACAACACATGCGGATTTGAAAGAATATCCTTTATGGATGGATTCTCAGGATATAATCAAATTAAGATGTACTCTGAAGATGAAAAGCACGCATCTTTCAGAATGCCTTTGGGAGTATACTGCTACACAGTAATGCCCTTTGGCTTGTAGAATGCCTATGTAACATATCAATGTGCCATGAATGCGATCTTTCATAAGAATATACGCAAGACCGTAGAATGCTACATCAACGATATCGCTGTGAAAAGCCGCAACAAAGGCGATCATCTCGCGGATCTGAAAAGAGTGTTCGACATCATTTGGGCTCATCAGTTGAAGATGAACCCAACCAAGTCCTTCTTGGAGTTAGTCAGTGGCAAATTTCTTGATTTATTGTTACATCTAAAGGAATTCACCTGGATCCGGAGAAAGTTCGTGCCATCCAAGAGATGCAACCTCTGAGAAATCTCAAAGAACTCAGAGGCTTACAGGGAAGATTAGCTTATATCCGAAGATTTATATCAAATCTTCAAGACGCTGCCAACTCTTCACCAAACTAATGAAGAAGGAAGTCTCATTCGATTGGGACAGTGCTTGCGAACAAACGATCGAAGAGATTAAGGAGTATCTCACACACCGGCCCGTTCTGATAGCTCCAGTATCAGAAAAACCTTTCATGTTATATGTTTGAGCTATGGATCATTCTCTGACAGCTTTGCTAGCTCAGAATAATAATCAAAATCATGAACAAGTAATCTACTACTTAAGTAGAACAATGATTGGGACAGAGCATCATTACAACCCGATCGAGAATGAATGCTTAGCCTGAAAATACACCTAGAGGGGGTGAATAGGTGTATGGCTAATCTAATGACAAATGATGCGGAATTAAAAACTAATTGCAATACACTTAATGTAACCAAAGAGTGTAGCCAAATTCCTAGTGACGGGCTCTGGACTATCTCCTTTAAATTTCTCTAAATAAGAGTTGAGGTGCTATATGAAGCTCTCTTGGTTCAACATAAGTGAGGCACACAGACAATACCAAGCATATATAAGATATGAACAATATGATACAATACAAGATATAAGAGAGAGAGAGAGTTTAGAGATAGTGGATCAATCACAAACAACAAGATATGTTTCGAGGTTCGAGCTACTGCTCTACGTCCCCGCCTTCACACAGAAGGATTTCCACTATAACGTCCACACAGGACTTCCTACACAGGGAACCTCCACTGAGGATTTGGGTAATACAACTTGTGGCCCAGAGGCCTTCCACTCTAGTTTTGATGATGATTAACTCATGTAGTTATAGTTTACTAATAATCTTGTGATATTTAGTTTCAGATATTTAACCAAGATATTAGTAGGTGATTAGCTTCAACCAAGGTATTTAAAGCTTTTACATGGTGATTCAAGAGCTCGAGCGTCAAGTTCATATCTAGCACTCTGTTGGAGTCAAGCTTGTTGGGTCGCGATTGGATCGAGTCAACTTGGAGACGGTGTTTTATAAGAAAGATTCAGTTTGTTTAGTTAAGATTTAGTTTAGATCCATTGTAAAGATTAGATAGTGTGATATGCTCAAGTTCACAACACACACACACACACACACTTGTTTTAAGTTTCATATTTATTGTTTTGGTTTTCAGTTTAACCGATCTTGGTTTTCATGAATAGAATTGAATCAAAACAAGTTTACATGGTTTAATGTATATTAGATTTGATCTATATACATCTATACTTCACATACTTAGAAAAACTTATTTTGATACACTATTCATGTGTTTGGAGTTTTGTATTTAGACAAAACCTATTTTTGGATTTAACGTCAAACACATAGATATTATACCTTTCATGTATATTGGATTATATCCATATACTATATGCTTCAAAGTTGTTTAAATATCATGTTTTTGTATTTACATGTGTTTTGGAAAAATTGGATTTCAATTTCAAAAATCTTAGTTTTGGAAAATACAGAATTTGGTTTAAGGCAAATTTTCTATCTCACAAAAATGGTTCAAAATGTTTGTAACATGATTTGATTTTTACTCAAACATGTTTGTATTTCAAAGATATAAAAAGAACTAATTTTTTGTGAAATTTATGTGATTTTATGGGATTTAATTGAAGTTTAAAAGACTAGTTTTTAAATCCTGAAAATGTCCCTGCCAGGCTCTGGCGGTCGAACGGGACGGTCGACCGGACCAGTGGACTGGTCCGGTCAACCAGACTGGTTGACCGATGTGCAAAAGACGTACACAAAGGCCAAGTGATTTGGCCGGTCGACCGAGCGGTCGACCGACTGAAGTCAGCCCACTCTTGGGTACGGTCGGTCGACCAGGCGGTCGACCGTTCACTTTGGCCCGGTCGACCGGGCGGTCGATGGCCAGAGAGCAATTGCTCTCTGAATCTGGCACGGTCGATCGGGCGGTCGACCGGAGGGCTCGACGGTCACATTTTTTACCGTTGGCCGGTCGACCTGAAAGGCAAAAATGCCCTTTTTCAGCTGCCAACGGGCAGATTCCAAATGGGGTTATAAATACCCCCATTTAAGTTGATTTTTAACAAGATTTTAAAGAACAAAATTTCTCTCATTTACAAGTGTTTTAATACAAGTTTTCAAAAGAGTTTTTAAGCCAAAAGGATTCATCTTTATTTATTTTTCAAGGGTTGGAAAAATCAAAGAAAAATAGAGATTTGAGATATTTGTCTTGTTCTTCATTTCTATTAAATTCAAGTTATTTTTTCAAGTATTTTTCTTTGTTATTTGATTTCTAAACACCTTGATTTCTCACACTTGAGCTTATCTACTATCCTATCTATTAGGATCTTTGTTTTAATGAGAAAATTGGTTTGTGGTTGTTAGACCACCAAGTTGTAAACCTTCCATTGATTGTGATATCCCTCTAGTGAGAGGTGATTGAGTTGTTATCCCTCAACTGTGAGGTGATAGTGGAAGCAGTATTTGGGTCCCTCTAGTGAGAGGTGGAGATTGTGTTGGAATCCCTCAAGTGTGAGGTGATTGATTTGTTGTTGGCTAAGTGCCTATCACTCTAAGTGTAGAGGTGATTTGTTTTGTGCCTTGCCTCTGGTGAGAGGTTGTATTGGTTAAGAGAGGAATTGTGTACTCCCAGTTGTATTTGCCTCAAATCCTCAGTGGAGGTTCCCTGTGTGGGAAGTCCTGTGTTGGACGTGTTAGTGAAAATCCTTCTGTGTGAAGGCGGGGACGTAGAGCTGTATGCTCGAATCTCGAAACATAACTTGGTGTTTGCGTTTGATCCACTTTCTCTTACTCTCTCTCTCTCTCTTACATTGTGCATTGTTTCATATTGTCATATCATATACATGCTTGTTTGTTTGTGTGCCTCGCTTGTGTTAACCAAGAGAGCTTCATATAGCACCTCAATTCTTATTCAGAGGAATTCAGAGGAGTTAGTCCAGAACCCTTCACCGGGAATTCGGCTACACTCGTTGGTTACACTAAGTGTGTTGCATTAAGTTTTAATTTTCGCATTATTGTTCATAGATTAGCCGTAAACCTATTCACCCCCCTCTAGGTGTCCTTTCAATTAGTATCAGAGCCTACGCTCCTGATATTAGGTTTAACCACCTAGGAGTGTGATCTTAGTTTTGCTAATCTATATTTGTATTTTTATTTGCACACATATAGTTTGCACTCATGGATAGCCCTCCCATGTTTGAAGTCTTTAGAATTGATATATGGAAGGTTATGATGAGTTATCATTTAAAAGCCTTAAGATATAAAGTTTACCTTGCCATTACCAAGGAATCTTACCTTAGTAATAGCAAGCATATAGAGGCCAATGCACAAGCCCTTGAGGTACTTGAAGCATGCTTAACAAAGAATATCTTATGATGGTTTCTAACTGTGATTTCGCCTTTGCAGTGTGGAACACGTTGACCTCCTCCAAGCTTCAATTGCCAATCCAAATGAAGAAGGAATCTAGTAAGGATGAATCCGAACAACGATGCTACATTGTCCAAGGGAATGACTCCCTTGAGGTACATTCAGATACTCAACTAGATGATTGTGCTAGTTCTTCAGGAAATGATATTATTGATGTCGATGCATTAAATGAAGAACTATCTATTGTTTGTGAGAACCTCCTTGAAAAATGTAAAGTTTTGAAAAAGAAAACTTGTAAGTTAACAAAAGAAAATAAGAATTTGTTTTTAAAACTTAAGTTGGCTTTACAAGAGAAAGTTGAGATTTTAAATGAGTGTGAATCTTTGAAAACCCAACTTGAACTTGTTTTAAATGAAAATAAGATTTTGAAAAATAAAAATGATTGTGAAAATATTTTGAAGAACAATGAAACTTTAACTTCAAAAGTTGATTTTGTTGTAAAAGAAAATAATTCTTGAGAAACAAAATTGATTTGATTTCAAAAGAATTAGATTTGATTTTAAGAATAATATTGCTTTGAAAAATGATATGGACTCTCATGTTTGCCATGCTAGTGTACCTTCACATTCTAGCTCACCTATTACATGCACCTCTTCTTCTTCCATAATTGAAAATGATATATCTATACTTAAGAAGAGTGTTGATTGTTGGGGCTCCACTTTGAGCCATTGTGTTTTGAACCATACACGTTTGGAATCCATGTTTCATAAGAAACAAATTCCATCTATGCATGCACACAAACCACGGCATACACATGTTCCTCACGTTCACTCTCATAACACTTTGTATGCTCATGTGTACACATGTACACATTGTGGACGTAAGGGCCACCTTGCTAAATTTTGTTATAATAGGATACATGATTCCAATTTAGCAAATAAATTTGTTTGGGTTAGGAAAGGAGCTAACCCTCATGGACCCAAAAGAGTATGGGTACCAAAGACCGCTCCTATTTTATTTGATGTAGGTGTGGGCTCTCACATGACTTGAGAGTGATGGTGCCTTGAGGTGGATGCGTTCCGAGCTTAAAGAGGACTATTTGAATGCATCACTTTCAAGGAGAGTTTGGTGGGAGGACCACCATGGTTTGAAGATATGGAGATGTGCCCTATCAGTTTTGGTAACGATCTCTAACTCCTCATTTATGTTTACATGCGTTTCATATTGTTAATTTTTAGCATATTTTGATGTTTCAGATTAGTATGTTAAATGTCATGATTATTAGACTTGTGATATGCATGATTAGTATTTGAGATCACTCATGTTTAATATGGATTTATACTTTTGTGATTCTCATATTTGTTTTAGCTATTGTGTATATCATAGATCTAATGCATATTCATTTACCATAATGATCATATAAGTTTTGTTTTGATTTCTATGCTTCATGTTCTGATTACATGTTTAGATGTTAGTTTTCATTAAAACTTGGATATATACTTATACAACTAGTGAGCCACAAATAGATTATAATATGTTTGTACTTGAATGCTCATTTGTACCCATTAGATGTACTAGTATAGTCTAGTTTTGATGATTCATACATTTTGACTTGTATTCCATATTTTTGATATGTTTTTCATGTTTTTTTTAAACTTCATGTATATGTCTATTTTGCCTAAACTAATAGTTATACATATACATCCTTGAGCCACTTGCTTTCATGCATATACTTTTGTGGACTCGTTTATATTTGAATATGTATGTATACTTTAGTTTGTACAAGACATACATATGCCTTGAAGATTAAATTATTTTGATGAAAATTAGATTTTCTTGTGTTTCATGTTTTAAGGAATTTCATATTAAGCCTGATTGTCTGTTTTCATGATGATGTGTTTTACATAACTCTCATACACTCACTTTACTTAAAGTTTTCTCATGATTTTATTTTCATGAGTATGATTTGTGCCTTATAGATTTTGAGTGTTGATGATCGTGTGACTTACATATTTTTCATGAAATATATTTTTATTTTATTCCTTACTTGAAGGATTTCGTACTAGTTTACAATTTATCTTATAACTAGTTCGTATTCTTCATTTGGTAGAATTTTCAAACATGTTATATTATTTTTAAACTTATTTATGAAAACCCCTACCCTTCCAAGAGTGGCTGGTAGGACGACCATGCCTTATATGCTCTTAATTGAAATCTATTTAAAACATGTGCATGAAATGGGTGATAGGAAGTATGAGTTATACACTTGATCTTATTTTGTTTTCAAATAATATTATTGTATCTTTTCAATTGGTATTACTATTGACATTCTTTTTATATACTCATATATGTTTTTATATATGTATGCTTAAACTTCAAATAGTATCAATTTCGATTGGTATTTAATTTTTCATACATATATATATTTTATTTGTGCTTATTATATCTCTATATCCTTGAGCACAAATTTTGGTTATGCTAAGCTTGATTCCTTAAATGACTATTATATTTCAATTGATTATTTTTCAATTGGTATCTTATACAAGCTTATGCATCATTTTATTTGGTATTTCATAAAGAGAGAGAAAATTCATATTTCACCTTTCAATTGGTTTTGTTTACCTTGGTATTTATCCCACACTTAATGTTGAAAATGATTGAAAAATGATATTGATTTTTTTTGGTATCATACGCTCTTAATGAAAATCATTTTCAATTGGTATATGTTTCATTATTTTCTATTAGTATATGTTTCATTTTCAATATTTGTATCAAAAACATTAAATTGATATTATTCTCTATTTGGTATCTCTATTGTAAAATGAGTTTAGTGTTTAACCAAAAAGATTGGTTTATGTTTTTTAAATTGGTATCAAAAGTGTAAAATATTTTCAATTGGTACTAATTTTTACAATTGGTATCAAGATTACCTATATGTTTACATCTTTCAATTGATATCAAAATTTTTTGATTGGTTTCTTCAAAATGTTTTATTTACTTTCAATTGGTATTCTTCAAAAAAAATTTGGCCGGTTTACCTATTTGTTTATTTTCAATTGGTATCACGATGCACTAAATTGATATATTTTTTTCAATTGGTATCATAATGTTTTGTTTTGATTTCACCTCTTGTTGATTTTTATTTCGAACAAAAAGGGGGAGAACATTGTTTTATTGTTTTCTTTAACCCCTTTGTTGATGATTGATAAAAAGGGGGAGAAGTATTTGAGTATATATGCATGTTTATTTATTTATAAGTTTATATCAAAGTTTATTTCATATTGGTATCGAGAGAGTTTGTTTTATATTTTGTTGATATTGGTATCAAAAGCATGAATATTAGTATCAAGAACATGTTTTGTTGTTTATTTTGTTAGTATCAAGAACAAATTTTGTTGTTTTGTTTTATTGATATCAAGAACTTTTATTAAAATTTTTATTGTTAGTATCAAGAGTTTTTATTAATTATCTTTCAATTGGTATCAAGAGATTTTATTGATTATCTTTCAATTGAAATTTTTATTGGTATCAAGAGAAATTACTTAAAGAACATGTTTATTTTAAGTTTATATTTTCAATTGGTATTTAAGAACATGTTTATTTTAAAAAGATGGAGAAGTCATTTATTTTAAAATTTTGGTATCAAGAGCATGTTTATTTCATTGTTTTGTGCATGTTTATGCATATTCATGTTTAACATTCATTGCATATCTTATTATTTATTGCTATGCATGAGTTAAGGGGGTGCTTCTTTGAAGCTTAACTTTAATCCATGCATATATAACTCCATGAGTTTTGTCATCATCAAAAGGGGGAGATTGTTGGGGCAGAGGACTTCCACTCTAGTTTTGATGATGATTAACTCATGTAGTTATAGTTTACTAATAATCTTATGATATTTAGTTTCAGATATTTAACCAAGATATTAGTAGGTGATTAGCTTCAACCAAAGTGTTTTGGAGCATTCACATGGTGATTAAAGAGCTCGAGCGTCAAGTTCATATCTAGCACTCGGTTGGAGTCAAGCTCGTTGGATTGCGTTTGGATCGAGTCAACTTAGAGACGGTGTTTTACAAGAAAGCTTCGATTTGTTTAGTTAAGATTTAGTTTAGATTCATTGTAAAGATTAGATAGTGTGAAATGCTCAAGTTCACAACACACACACTTGTTTTAAGTTTCATGTTTATTGGTTTTGATTTTCGGTTTAACCGATCTTGGTTTTCATGAATAGAATTGAATCAAAACAAGTTTATATGGTTTAATGTATATTAGATTTGATCTATATACATCTATACTTCACATACTTAGAAAAACTTATTTTGATACACTATTCATGTGTTTGGAGTTTTGTATTTAGACAAAACCTATTTTTGGATTTAACGTCAAAAACATAGATATTATACCTTTCATGTATATTGGATTCTATCCATATACTATATGCTTCAAAGTTGTTTAAATATCATGTTTTTTATTTACATGTGTTTTGGAAAAATCGGATTTCCATTTCAAAAATCTTAGTTTTGAAAAAATACAGAATTTGATTTAAGACAAATTTTCTATCTCACAAAAATGGTTCAAAATGTTTGTAACATGATTTGATTTTACTCAAACATGTTTGTATTTAAAGATATACAAGAACTGATTTTTGTGAAATTTATGTGATTTTATGGGATTTAATTGAAGTTAAAAGACTATTTTTTAAATCCTGAAAATGTCCCTGCCAGGCTCTGGCGGTCGACCGGGACGGTCGACCGGGCCAGTGGTCGGTCGACCGGATCGGTCGACCGATGTGCACAAGATGTGCACAAAGGCCAAGTGATTTGGCCGGTCGACCGAGCGGTCGACCGACTAAAGTCAGCCTACTCTCGGGTGCGGCCGGTCGACCGGGCAGTCGACCTTTCACTTTGGCCCGGTCGACCTGGCGGTTGACCGGCCAGAGAGCAATTGCTCTCTGGATCTGGCACGATCGACCGGGCGGTCGACCGGAGGGCTCAACGATCACATTTTTTACCGTTGGCCGGTCGACCGGCGGTCGACCGGAAGGGCAAAAATGCCCTTTTTCAGTTGCCAACGGACAGATTCCAAATGGGGTTATAAATACCCCCATTTGAGTTAGTTTTTAACAAGATTTTGAAGAACAAAATTTGTCTCATTTACAAGTGTTTTAGTACAAGTTTTCAAAAGAGTTTTTAAGCCAAAAGGATTCATATTTATTTGTTTTTCAAGGGTTGGAAAAATTAAAGAAAAATAGAGATTTGAGATATTTGTCTTGTTCTTCATTTCTATCAAATTCAAGTTGTTTTCCAAGTATTTTTCTTGTTTATTTGATTTCCAAACACCTTGATTTCTCACACTTGAGCTTATCTACTATCCTATCTATTAGGATCTTTATTTTAGTGAGAAAAAATTGGTTTGTGATTGTAGACCACCAAGTTGTAAACCTTCCATTGATTGTAATATCTCTCTAGTGAGAGGTGATTGAGTTGTTATCCCTCAAGTGTGAGGTGATAGTGGAAGTGGTATTTGGGTCCCTTTAGTGAGTGGTGGAGATTGTGTTGGAATCCCTCAAGTGTGAGGTGATTGATTTGTTGTTCGCTAAGTGCCTATCCCTCTAAGTGTAGAGGTGATTTGTTTTGTGCCTTGCCTCTAGTGAGAGGTTGTATTAGTTGAAAGAGGAGTTGTTTACTCTCGATTGTATTTGCCCCAAATCCTAAGTGGAGGTTCCTTGTGTGGGAAGTCCTGTGTGGACGAGTTAGTGGAAATCCTTTACAACTTTGGAATACACAACTCCTCTCTCAAACAACAACAACCTCTACACAAGAGGTAAGGCACAAAGCCACACAAGATCAACCTCTCAATAGAGGGATAGGGCACTAAGCCAAACAACAATCACCTCTCACTAGAGGGTTAGGCACAAAGCCAACACAATCACCTCTCACTAGAGGGATAGGCACAAAGTCAAAATCCAACCTCAATCACCTCTACACTTAGAGGGATACCAACAAACTCAAACACTCCTCCACAATCACCTCTATACAAGAGAGATATCACAAACTCAAAGTAAAGAGGATTATAACACTTGGTGGTCTCAACAAATCACAAACCAATTTTCTCTCCAAAGCAAGATCCTAATAGATAGGATAGACAAATAGCTCAAGTGTGAGAAAAACAGGGTGTTTGGAATTCAAAACACAAATAAAAATACTTGGGAAAAATGCTAGATGTAGATATAAATGAAGATCAAACCTAATATCGAAATACTCTATTTTTCTTTAAATTTTTAACCCTTAAAAACAAATAAATATAAAATCATTAAGCCCCAAAAACTCTTGTAAACTTGTTGCTAAAACACTTAAGAAGATGGGAAAATTTTGCTCTCAAAAATCATGAAGAAACCAGCCCAAGAGATGGGTATTTAAGCCCTCTGGTCGACCGCCCGATCGACCGGTCACAGCTAACGGTCGACCACCCGGTCGACCGGCCCCCACCCGAGAGTGGGGTGCTTTCAGTCGGTCGATCGTGCGGTCGACCGGCCGAGCTGGCTGGCCATGTGCATGTCCTCATGCACATCGGTCGACCGTGCCGGTCAATCGTCGACCGGCTCGGTCGACCGCCAGTCAGTCTGGCTGGGTTTTTATAGGGATTAAAAACTTGTCTTTTTAACTTCAATTAAATTTCATAAAATCACATAAATTTTACAAATATAGGTTCTTATAAGATCTTTGAAATACAAATATGTGTGACTAAAATTCAACACATATTATAAACAATTTTAACTATTTTTGTGATATAGAAATTTTGGCTTAAACAAAAATCTGTATTTTTCAAAACTTGGATTTTTTTGAAACGGAAAACTGTTTAGGGAATACTTGTATAAATACAAAAACTTGATATTGAAACAACTTTGAAGCATGTTGTATATGGATAGAATCCAATATACATATAAGATATATATCTATATTTTTGACATGAAATTCAAAACCGGTTAAACCAAAAACTAAAACCAATAAACTTTAAACTTTATGTTGTGTGTGAACTTGAGCATATCAATACTATCTAATCTTTATACAAGATCTAAACATACTAAACGAAATACAAACCGAAGTCTTCTTGTCTCCAAGCCGACTCGATCCAAATGCGATCCAACGAGCTTGACTCCAACCGAGTGCTAGAAGCGATCTTGACGCGCGAGCTCTTGAATGTACATGTGAAAGCTCCAAAACTCTTTTGTTGAAGCTAAACATCTACTAATATCTTGGTCAATCACTGAAACTATTTAAACACAAGATTATTAGTAACTATAACTGCATGAGTTAATCATCATCAAAATTAGAGTGATGGGCCTCTGGCCAACAATCTCCCCCTTTTTGATGATGACAAAACTCATTGAGTTATATATGCATGAATTTAAGCTTCATAGAAGCTCCACCTTAACTCATGCATAGCAATAAATAATAAAGATATTCAATGAATGCATAAACCAAATATGCATAAATGAGGAAAACACATAAATAAACATGCATATATAAAATCTCAAAATTCTTCTCCCCCTTTTTGTATAAAACAAGGAAATGAAATAAACATATATGCATTAAATAAGAATAAACATGCACATATAAAACTCCAAAATTTCTCTCCCCCTTTTAGTCAAATCATCAACAAGGGGCGAAAATAAATCAAACAATAAAGATATATATGCGATATATATTCATGAAGAGGAGAGACGTAAAGTTAACTCCCCCTGCATACATACATGACATGAAAAAGAGATGACCAAAGTTTAATCACATAACGCATAATATACAATGTATAAAAGGAGATGTGAAGCCCTTACACATGTGTAAGACATAGAGAAGAGAGGTCAAACTCCTCAATATGAGATACACTCAACATGAATCTATATAGAGAGAAGATGTTAAGCTTCCCTTACATATAAGCAATACGTATCAAAACAATATGATACCAATTGAAAAATATACCAATTTATAATAAAGGTATATATCAAAACATTACGACACTAATTTATGATACCAATTGAAAATAAACAAAAATTTTAAGATACCAAATGATACCAATTGAAAATATCTTGTAAAATTTTGATACAAATAGAAAATGAAACATTTGTACGTTTTTTATATCAATTGAAATATATATTGTAAATTTTGATACCAATTAAAAGTAAAAAACCAATTGAAAATACAAACTAAATTTTTGGTTAAACATAACTCATTTTGCAATAAGGATATCAAATTGAGAATAATACCAATTAAGATTATTGATACCAATATTGAAAATATTAGCATGTACCAAAACAAAGTATTTTTCATCGTAAAGAATGAGAGTAAGATACCAATTGAAAATAAAATAGATTGAAAGATAAAACACGAATATTTCTCTCTTTATTAAATACTAATAAAAATGATGCATAAGCTTGTATAAGATACCAATTGAAAAATAATTGTCATTAAGGAGTAAATTAAGCTTAGCATAACCATAATTTGTGTTTTAAGATGTAAAGATATAGTAAGCACAATCAAATCACATATATATGTATGAAAATGTAAATACCAATCGAAATTGATACTAATTGAAGTTTGAAGCATACATATATAGAAAACATAAATATGAGTATAAAAAAAAATATCAATTGTGATACCAATTGAAAATATAATGAGGATCAAGTGTATAACTCATACCTACCACCCTATTCATGCACATGTTAAAAAGATTCTCAATTTGAGCATACAAGGCATGATCGCCCATCCAGCCACCCTTGGAAGGAAGGGGCTTTCAAAAATAGGATTGAAAATAATTTTAACAAGTTTGAAAACTCTTTCAAAATGAAGAAATACGCAACTAATTTTATGATAATCTTGAAAACTAGTACGAAGTCCTTCAAGTAAGGAATAAAATAAGAATATATCCATGAAAAACATGAAAATCACTCAACAATTGACACTCAAAGTCTATAAAGCACATATAGAGCTCATGAAAATAAACTCATGAGAAAATATCACGTAATGTTAGTGTACAAGAATTATGTGAAAAACATAATCATGAAAATAGGCAATAAAGTCATATGAAATTCCTTAAAAACATGAAAATCATCAAATTTAAATATCCTTCAAGGTATATGTATGTTTTGTCTAAACTAGAAGTATACATACATATCCCAAACCCAAATGAGTTCATAATAGAATTTGCATAAAAAGCAAGTGACTCTAGGATAGACATGTATATCTAAAGTTTTGAACAAAATTAACATATATATAAAGCTAAACATATTTATGAAAACATGTACACAATAGGGAATACAAGTTAAAATGCACTAATCATCAAAACTAGACTATACTAGTACATCTAATGGGTACAAGTGAGAAATTAAGCACAAACATACAAAAATTAAATGTGGCTCATTAGTTGTACAAGTATCTACACAAATTTTAATGAAAACTATATCTTAAACATGTAATCAAAACATGAAGCATAAATAAAAATATAAACCAATATAATCATTAAGTAAATGCACATGTCTTAAAGTAATGATATACACAATAGTTAAACTATAGTGAGAACACAAATATGAATCCATATGAACATGAGTGCATCTCAATTACTATACATGTATGTCATAAGTCTAAACAATATGGCATTTAACATAATGAGCATTAAACATGACATGCCAAAAATCAATAATCTAAAAGCATGTAAATAAAATAGGAGTTAGAGATAGTTACCAAAACTATTAGGGCTAATCTCCAGATCTCCAAACTATGATGGTCCTCTCACCAAACTTCTTGAAGGTGATGCATCCAAAGTAGTGTCATCAAGTACAAAAGCATTCACCATCAACGCACCAATGCCCTCACGTCAAGCGAGAGCTCACACCTACATCAACTAAAATAGGGGTTAATTTTAGTACCCATACTCTATTGGGTTCATGGAGGTTAGCACCTTTCCTAACCCAAATAAATTTATTTGCAAAATTTAAATTATATACTCTATCATAACAAAATTTTACAAGGTGGCCCTTACGTCCACAATGTGTACAAGTGTACACATGAGCATATATGGTGTTATGTGTATGAATGTGAGAAGCATGTGTATGCCGTACTTTGTGTGCATGCATATGAGGAGCATGTTTCTTGTGAAACATGAATTCCAACCGTGTGTGGTTCATGGCACATTGGCTTAAAGTGGAGCTCAAATAATCAACACTCTTCTTTAACATACATATATCATTTTCAATGTTAGAAGAAGAAGTAGAGCATACAATAGGTACACTAGAAGATGAAGTATGGCAAACATGAGTATCTAAATTATTTTCAAAGAAATATTTTTCTTAGAAACCAAATTCAATTCCTTTGAAATTAAAGCAATTTTATTTTTCAAAGTTTCATTCTCTTTTACACCAAAATCAAGTTTTGAAGATAGAACCTCATTTTTCTTCAAAACTTCATCACAATTATTTTTACTTTTTAAGATTTTGTTTTCATTTAGGGTAAGATTAAGTTGGGATTTCAATGAGTCCCTCTCATTTGAAATCTCATCCCTCTCTTGCAAAATCAAATCAATTTTGAACACAAATCCTTATTTTCTTCTTTTATTTTAAAAGTTTTCTTTTTCAAAAGTTTATACTTTTCTAACAAGTTTTCACAAACAATAAATAGTTCTTCATTTAATGCATCAGCATCAACATAATCAACACCTGAAGAACTAGCACTATTATCTAGTTGAGTTTCTGAATGTACCTCAAGGAGTCATTCCCTTGGACCATGTAGCAAGCTTGTTCGGATTCATCCTCATTAGATTCCTTCTCCACAATGTTTGTTGTTTGAAGCTTTGGAGAGGTCAAAGTATTCCACACTGCAAAAGCAGAATCACAATGAGAAATCATACACAAATATTCTTTACTTAGAGTGCATCTAAGTGCCTCTAGGGCTTGTGCATTGGCTTCTATATGCTTGCTATTACCAAGATTAGATTTCTTTGTAGCGCCAAGGTAAACATGCATTCCAAGATTTTTTATGTAAATACTCAACTTAAACTTTCACACATTGATGTTAGAAACATCAAACATAAGAGGGGTCATGAAATCCATGAGTGTAAACTATATGTATGCAAGTGTAATATTAGATTAGCTAATCAAGATCTCACTCCTAGGTGGTTAAACCTAATATCAGGAGTGTAGGCTCTAATACCAATTGAAAATACACCTAGATGGGATGAATAGGTGTATGACTAATCTAATGACAAATGATGCAGAATTAAAAACTAATTGAAACACACTTAGTGTAACCAAAGAGTGTAGCCGAATTTTCAGTGACGGGCTCTGGACTATCTCCTCTAGATTCCTCTAAATAAGAGTTGAGGTGCTATATGAAGCTCTCTTGGTTCAACACAAGTGAGGCACACGGACAATACCAAGCATAAATAAGATATGAACAATATGATACAATGCAAGATATAAGAGAGAGAGAGAGAGAGAGTTTAGAGATAGTGGATCAATCGTAAACGATAAGATATGTTTCGAGATTCGAGCCACTGCTCTACGTCCCCGCCTCCACACAGAAGGATTTTTACTATAACGTCCCCACCTCCACGCAAGGCACCAAGCCACACATGATCAACCTCTCAATAAAGGAATAGGGCACTAAACCAAATAACAATCACCTCTCACTAGAGGGTTAGGCACAAAGCCAACACAATCACCTCTCACTAGAGGGATAGACACAAAGTCAAACTTCAACCTCAATCACCTCTACACTTAGAGGGATACCAACAAACTCAAACACTCCTCCACAATCACCTCTACACAAGAGGGATATCGCAAACACAAAGTAAAGAGGATTACAACACCTGGTGGTCTTAACAAACCACAAACCAATTTTCTCACCAAAATAAGATCCTAATAGATAGGATAGATAGATAGCTCAAGTGTAAGAAAATAAGGTGTTTGAAAATCAAAATATAAAGAAAAATACTTAGAAAAATGCTAGATGAAAATAGAAATGAAGATCAAACCCAATATCCCAAATACTCTATTTTTTTTTGAATTTTTCAACCCTTGAAAATAAATAAAGATAAAATCTTTAAGCCTCAAAAACTCTTGTAAACTTGTTGCTAAAACACTTAAGAAGATGGGAAAATTTTGCTCTCAAAAACCATGAAGAAAACAGCCCAAGAGATGGGAATTTATATCCTCTCAAAAATCTGCCTGTTGGTAGTCTGGAAAGGGCAAAAATGCCCCTCAGGTCGATCGCCCGGTCGACCGGCGCAACGGTCATATTTATGATCGTTGCGCCTCCGGTCAACTGCCCGGTCGGCCGGCCACAGCCAACGGTCGACTGCTCGGTCGACCGGCCCCCACCTGAGAGTGGGGTGCTTTCAATCGGTCGACCGCGCGGTCAACCGACCGAGCTGGCTGGCCATGTGCACGTCCTTGTGCGCATCGGTCGACCGTGCCGATCGACCGACCACTGGTTCCGTCGACTGGCTCGGTCGACCGCCAGTCAATCTCGCTGGGTTTTTATAGGGATTAAAAACTTGTCTTTTTAACATCAATTAAATCCCATAAAATCACATTAATTTCACAAAAATAAGTTCTTATAAGATCTTTGAAATACAAAATGTGTGACTAAAATTCAACACATGTTATAAACAATTTTAACTATTTTTGTGATATAGAAATTTCGTTTAAACAAAAATCTGTATTTTTCAAAATTTGGATTTTTTGAAATGAAAAACTGTTTTCTCCAAAACTTGTATAAATATAAAAATATGATATTGAAACAACTTTGAAGCATGTTGTATATGGATAGAATCCAATTTAAATATAAGATATATTTATCTATGTTTTTTATATGAAATTCAAAACCGGTTAAATCAAAAACCAAAACCAATAAACTTTAAACTTGTGTGTGTGTGTGAACTTGAGCATATCAATACTATCTAATTTTTACTCAAGATCTAAACATACTAAATGAAAAACAAACCGAAGTCTTCTTGCCTCTAAGCCGACTCGATCCAAACACGATCCAACGAGCTTGACTCCAACCGAGTGCTAGATGCGATCTTGACGCACGAGCTCTTGAATCTACATGTGAAAGCTCCAAAACTTATTTGTTGAAGCTAAACACCTACTAATATCTTTGTCAATCACTGAAACTATTTAAACAACAGATTATTAGTAACTATAAATACATCAGTTATTCATCATCAAGACTAGAGTGATGGGCCTCTGGGCTAACATAGCCTTGGTCTTCGCCATTTAAAAGATGTGACACTGTCTTGTGGGGTCAATGCATTCACGTCATTTTCGAAGTTAATCCCTTATGATTACTTATGATAAGACCATCTTTGCTAAAGTACAGATTAGCGAAATGGGCCATATTACTCTCATAATATGAGATGCAATTTATTCCACAAAAAGCGATCAAAGGTCAAGCTGTAGCAGATTTTCTGGCTGATCATATAGTTACAGAAAGTTCAAAACTTTATGATGATCTTTCAAATTAGATTGCAGAAGTTAATGCGACCCACATCTCCTCAGAAGAACATGTGTAGTAACTATTCTTCGATGGAGCATCAAGAACATGTCCTGAGAAAAATATCGTCGTAGGTGTATAGCTGGTACTCATTTCCCCACATAATTACGTGATTCCCGTTCATTCTCATTAACTGAGCCGTGGTTCGATAATGTGGCAGAATACAATACTCTATTAATTGAAATGCAGCTTACTGAAGAGATCGGTGTCAAGCACCTTGAAGCATATGGTGATTCAAAGTTCATCGTCAATCAAGTCCGAGGAGAGTATGAAGTCTGGCATGAGGATCTAATATCCTACTACATTGCAACTATCAACATGGCTAAGAAGTTTGAAAGCTTCTTCATTGACCATGTACTTCGGCAACAGAATGCACATGCAGATGCATTAGCATCACTTGCTGCATCGCTATCGCTTCCAATTGGAGCAGAAGAGAGAGCGTTTGTCTACAGTCGTGATTTGTACTGTTGCAAATTCGCCCTTGAAGACAGTAAAACTCCAAGAGGAGATCTTCAAGTTAAAGAGATTTTGGAGACTTCGACAAGCCGTGAACCCAGGAATTGGTGATTCCCTTACATTAATTTCGTCTTATATGACATATTACCGGATGACCCCAAGGAGGCAGCTATAATCAGAAGAAAGGTTTTATTACAATGCAATCACGCGAACATTATATCGCCGGTCGTATGGTGGAATCTTACTCCAACGCCTTTTACACAAAGAGACATAGGAGGCACCCAAAGAAGCTCATGACCACACATGTGGAGCTAACCAACCTAGCCCTAAATTAGGAGATCGGTTGCAGAGAGTTGGCTACTACTGGCCGAAAATGATTCCTGACGCTATCGACTATGCCAAATTGTGTCTTGCATGTCACATCCATGGTGACTTCTTCCATCAGGTACCTGGTCATCTTCACCGAACATCCTCCCCTTGGCCATTTGAGATATGGGGAATGAATGTTATTGGACCTATCAATCCATCAGCCTCAAAATGACATCAGTTTATTCTAGCAATAACCGATTACTTCTCAAAACGTGCGGAAGTTATCCCCCTCAAGAAAGTAAATATGTCAGATGTAATCAAGTTCATCAAGCATCATATCCTATACCGCTTTGGCGTACCACGAGGAATTGTCCATAATAACAGATCCCAGTTTGTTAGCTAAGCATTCCAGAGGTTATGTAATAAATTCAGAATCCAAAGTGTATCTTCAACAGCATACTATCCAGCTGCGAACAGTCTTGCAGAAGCCTTTAACATGACTATTAAAAAGCTTCTCAAGAAGTTTGTCTCAAAAAGCCAACACGATGGGGACAACAAATTAGGCGAATGCCTATGAGCCTATCGCACAACAGTGAGAACCCCGATAAAAGCTATGTCATTTTCCTTAGTGCATAGATATGAAGTTGTAATCCAGCTGGAAATTTAGATTCCATCTTTACGCATTGCTTTGATGATGGAGATAACAAACGAGAAGCATCGTTGTGACTCTAGGAGTTAGAAGCTTTAGACGACAAACGTCTACAAGCTAACAACAAATCGAGCTCTATCAAACTCAAATTTCTAGAGCCTTCAATAAAAAAGTCAGAGAATGAATTTTCAAGAAAGGCGACCTTATTTTAACTGTCAGAAGATTCATGGTTATGACACATAAGACAAAAGGAAAATTTCAACCCAAATGGGAAGGACCATTTGTAGTAGAGTCAGTCTACTCAAATAGAGCATACCGCTTTATAACTCCGGACGGCGATGCACTCATGATGCCGACTTGATTGTACACATTGCATATTTAGTGTCACATGTGACACATTTTCACGTTTATTTTGTAATAAAGCCCTGCTATTTAATACAGTTTAATGTCTAATGGTATGCAGGGTAATTTATGGAGAAAAAGAGAAATCGACAAGTTTATCTAATTAAATCTAGAGTTTTAAAAACTCAAGCAAATCAATGAAGATCTACTCAAATTTAGAAGTTTAGAAGCAATTCTATCTAAAGATTGGAGCAAATCAGAGAAGATAACACCGGATAAAATCAGTTAAAATTGAATTTTTGAAGATCCATTTGGTTAACTTGAAGATCAGCTAAGATAATCCTAAATCCAGAAGTCCATGGACAAACTTTATAAGAAAATCTGGGATAACAGAGAGAGTATATTATCAAATTTGTTCCAACTAAATCAAATTTACTTGGATTTATTATCTTTGCTTGAGAAATCAATGAAGATAATCTCAAATTCAGAAGTCCAGAGATGAATTTATCAGTATAAAAAGGGATAACAAAGATAAAGATATTAGTTATTGAGCCAGCGATTTGAGCTCATCTCTTCACTACCTTTTGGCACTCCTTTTATCCTATAAATACTGCAATTTCTAAAGGCAAACAAAAACAATTCAACAGAGAGCATAGGTTAGGCTATTCTGTAGTTTGTAACTTAAGTTTTTAGTTTTCTTTTATGTAATTTTTGTTTTTCATTATGTAACTAAGAGGAGAGGAAAGTTTCATGGAGGAATGAGAGTGAGCTTGTACTGAGGGTGACATCGGTGTAAGTTCTTCTTTTCTTTCATTTTCATTTAAATTGAATCAAAGTTATGGTTTTATGTTCTTCTTCTTCTCTTATTATTCTTCTACCAGTTTTTAAAGATAATCCAAGTGAAACCTATAGCATCGAGTATGCTTTGCCATTGCAAGTACCCTTAATGGCTTATGGTGATAGATAGTCGTTTCTATTTATTTTCTGCTTTCATTTAAGTTCATAGCTTAAGTCTGAAAACGAGAAAGATCCTATTTGTCATGCTTTGCTCAAGACAAGGTAAGTCTTGTTAAGGATTCAAGGTAAGTCATCAACCAGAAGAAGTAAGTAAGTTCTTTAGGTTTTCTTTATTTCTTTTAATTTCTATTTTAGATCACCTCCATCACCAACTATCAACTTTTTGTTTTTTATTTATTTGTATAAACTTATTTTTTATTTTTTTCACCTTCTATTATCTTTCACTTTCTTCTTAACTTAACAATAGAATTTATTTTTCTTTTCTTTTCAAGAACAAGAGAAGAACTTTTAACCATCTTTTGTGAACTAAAAGAGAACTTACTTAAAGCTTCCATCGCCAGTACCTCCTTATGGATCACGACCCGCATAGCCACTTGCTATCACGGTAATATTGAGTACCTGACACTTTTATTCTGTATTCTTGAAATTTTGTATTTTTCTGTGCAGGTCTAAACTCAATCACGATCAACAGCAGATTCTTGAAGAAATACTATCCTTAAAAGGGATACTTCTCATGATCAAGTTAATACATCTCTGATCGAAGCTCCACCCTAATTAGTCAGATGAATTAGGGTTTAAGATCCAAGATGCTTAGGAGAGTGCAAAAGAAAAGCTTCCTCATTCAATGAATCACATCATGATCGATCGACGCCAAGCTGATCGAATATTGCTGAATTCTGATGCATGATGTCAACATTGAAGCAATAACAAAGTTTAAAACTTAGGTTTTAGCCTTGTCACTCTTCTCATGATCAAGTTAACACTATACCTCTGATCGAAGCTTCACCCTGATCAATCAGATGGATTAAGGTTTGAGATCCACGATGTTTGAGAGAGTACCAAAGAAAAGCTCCCTCATTCAATGAATCACATCATGGTCGACCGACGCCGAGCCGACCGAACATAGGTGACATTATGATGCATGATGTAAGCATCGAAGAAAAGACAAAGGAAAAATATCAAGTTTTTAGCCTTATCACTCTTCTCTAGTATATAGACATGCACCCATCTTCAACTTAAAAGAATAGGTCATATTTTGAAGTCGAACATGCCTAAAAAACAGTTTTAGGCACTCTTCTTTCTGATCATTCCTCTGATCCAGAAGGATGGCTTATCTAGCCCGACTTTTTCATATGTAATGGTGGCATACCTTCCTTCTCCTGTTCAATAGATCGAAGCTCACCCAATGACAAGGCATCCAAACAATCAAATGAGCTGATTGAATAAGTTATCTGATAGTTTATTAAGCCAAACTCATTGAAGAAGGTCCGTTGATTGCAAATGAAAGCAGTGAGAATTACCGTCTAGTTTTGGGCTAACGGGTCGTATCCACGAGGAGGAACGCGATAGAAGCTTTTCGATGAATTATTAAATAACAAAGAATGGTGTTGGTGTTTTTCTTCCTTTTTTATTGAAAAAAGAATGGAGAGTAAGTGAATGATTAAAAGAAAATTTGAAAAACTTAGAGAAGGCTTTGGAAAAGGTGATCTTTAAAAAGTATTGAATATTGTTTGGTTATTTTTAATATAGGAAAAAGATCTGGCTCATTATTTTTCTACTCAACTACTTACTTATCTCAAGAACATTTTGGTGCATCACTTTTATCATAGGCAAAAAATCTTTAGTTCTTTTAACGTTCAAGTAAAACAAATAAGATGGTTTTGATTTAAATCTTAAGGCCTTTCTTAACACATCATAAAAAAGAGAGTGTTAAACCATCAAGTGAGAAGAAGCAAGTATGGAATAAAAACAGTTTAAAAAATATTTGTGCTTTGAAAGTCTAAGTTTAAAAGAAAGACATCCTTATGTGCTTTCAAGAACAAAGTTCAACCAGGCATTATTCTGATTCAAAAGAATTGCTTTCATAAAAATCAATCAAGAGAAAAAAGGTAGAGGAGATTGATTAGTGAGCCCAGAAGATGGTTTAGTTACTCATGATAAAAATAAAACAAATAAGAGAATGAAAATAAAACATGGACATACCGAATTGAGCCGAGTTGAATAAGCAAGTTGAATCTCCTTTGATTGTCACTTCAAGGATGAAATATACACTCAATTCCACTCTTCTCTCTTTGCTGGTCTAAACTAAAAAGTAAAGATGAGATACAGCTTCTCAGAACGATCTAACAATAATCCTAAAACCCTAAAAATGAACAAGAATTCTAATCCTAGTCTTCGCTACCCTTTTCTCTGGAGAATACAGTATTTATAGGGAAAAATCAAATGAGAGAGGTCGTACGAAGATAGGGGGAGCAAACGCTCCCACAACCATCTCAACCAAGCCGTGAAAACGCGGCCAAAGGTGCGTTTTCGCGGCCATGGTGTGGCCAGGTGACCACACCTGGTTGGTGACACTCCCTGGTTTACTGGTATGCCTTTATCTCCTGCTGGTTTTCCCATTTCAGCTCCAGGATTTGACGAAATAGCTTTTGATTTTGGCTTTAACCAATTGATATGGGAAGATTCATTTTAACCGATCTTCAACCTCTCTGATTTGCAATGATTTGCCTTGATTTTCTAATTTTGAATTAATTCTGAATTAGATCAAAATTTGATGGGCTTTTGGGCTCATTTCTCTTCCCTTTCCTTTAGTAATGGGCCTGCACTTTATAAAGAAAAATAATACTTATTAATAGGATTTATAGATAATAAACTTGGTAATGTGACAATATATATGCAATATATGTGACCGATCATTCGTGATGCATATTTGCAGAACTTTTCTACTATTTTCATATTCATATCAAGATGTGATGATCGGTCGACTCTCATGAGATGATTGAATGAGTTTATCTAATGACTTATCAAACTAAACTCATTGAAGAAGGTTCGTGATGCATCTTTGCAGGACCTTTCTAATATTTTCATATTCATATCAAAGTGTGGTGACCGAATGAGAACCAAAGAGAACTCCATGAGGAAGGTTAATCTCTAGACAAAATCCCCGCAGAATTTATATCCACCTCCTTGATCCCCAACTCATCTACGTAATGATAACTCAGGAGGTACACTATGCTAATTCAACATCTCCGATAGCTAAAGGATAAAGGAAACAGTTGGCCTTTAAGCCCAAAGAAAAATCCTCGACAACTCATCATACTGAAGGGAACATCATGACTAGCCCAATTCAAATGATAGTTGGTAGAGGCATACCAAATTCGTTGATAGCTGAGAATTTACTAAAAATCCTGAGGGACCTGATTTCACATTCCCTTTCAAAATTCCTTACCAATTCTCGTCCTTGGAATGATAGGACCACAAAAAGCTGTAATTATTTTCCCAGCGAAATAATCACAGATTGATCCTGCCATGTTAACATTATACCTCTGGCTGCAATACCAACTTATCCCTAGTAGGATAGAATTTCACATTGTCATTTCTCTTCAATAAAATGACGAGTCCACTAAATTGCTCAAATTGTAAAATTTTGTGGCCAAGTTAAAAACTACACCTCTGATCAATATTGTCAATAGCGCAATACAAATCTATGTTAAGTTAATATTACACCTACGACAGTGATTCTCTCGATTTTAGAGACTTTTATGCCAAGTTAAATATCACGCCTCTAGCATCCATTTCATTGTTAAGTTAAATACGACACTTATGAAAATGATCTTCCTCGAGTTTTCTCGTTGAAACAGAGACGTCCAATGTTAAGTTAATATCACACCTCTAGCATTCATACTGTTAAACTAATACTAAACTTATGACATAGATTTTCTCAGTTTTCGCAATGAAAATGAGACCTTCTTGATGCTAAATCTATATATATCTCTAGTATACATCCTTATCAAGTTAATATCAAACCTCTGACAATTCAATTTGCTCAAACTGTAAATCCAAACCCGTCACGTTAACATTATACCACTGATGGTAAAAATCTCCATAAATCCCTAGTGGATCAAACTCCACTTGTTATTCTCATCAATAGAATAGCAAGTCCATAAAGTTCATCCATTTAACATCATACCTCTGACAGTAACCTTGCAATTTTTCTAACGAAATTACCGAACTTTGAGTTGTTATATTAATCGTCACCTCTAACAATTAAATTCAACCGCTTTCATTTGTCTGATTTTCAAACACAAAAAGAAAACAAAGGTAAGATGAAGGCAAAATAATCATTTCATTATTCATATCAAAATGGTAAAAGTGAGACAAACACTCTCTTATTTAATAATATGGAGTGTTACAAAAGAAGAGGAGATAAAAAGTTAATCTCGCTTAGCGAGAAACTTTATTTAGTCTTTGAGGCGTTGAATATCTCTTTGACGTGCTTCCTCAAGTTTAGCCAAGGCTTGGACCCTCAACTCCTTATCTGATAAAAACTTCTTCACAGCAAGTTGTGCCTGAAGAACTTTCAAGTTGGAGGAGTGGACATCGAGCTCCTGTTGCACTTGATGCTTAGTGGTCTCAAGTTTCTCCACCTTCCTTTTCTCATTTGCAAGTTTTAACTTGTGATCTTGAATTAAGGCTTGCGCCTTAGGGATCGCCGTGCGAGCACTTGCAATGACATCTTCCGCAATTTGAAAATGACTTTGGATTGATGGATATCATCAATCAAGCTCTGAAAACTCTTGACACGAGTCTCATTCTTAAAGATAAATAGTCAAGTGAAGAGACTGTTAAAAGATCCTGATCTTTTATAGGCGATTCAATGACCATGATGCGCAGCATGAATCTCAACTCAATCTGAGCAAGACAGGCGTCCAACGCGGCATTCGCATTAAAGAGATGTCCATGTTTAAAACATCCAACATGATCTTCGCGTTTCAAGTACAACTGCCAGGGTCACGTCCCAACATCAATTGAGGATCGCAACCTAACATCAATTGAGGGTCGCGTTTCAACATCAGACAAGAGTCACGTCTTCATCGAAGTTCGCGTCCAAAGAAGACCAACATGACAGTCGCGTCTTCATCAAATGAGGTCGTGTTCTCTCCTCCTATTCAAAGAGTATGTCCCTACTTCTGCAATCAGTTCAATAGTATATTGGCATAGGCATCCGATGACTCTACTAGTTCAACACTACACCGAGAACTAAACTGGAGCTCATACAAATGTTAGACTAAGTTTCTAAGATACTCGTGATAATCTTCCTTGCAGGCTTCAAGCAGTTCAATAGTTACTCATAAAGGCCTAAATCCAGACAAGATCAAGTTCGGGGCATTTCAAAAGATTGCATACTAATCATGGGGAGCTCAAAATCAACATAAAATCTAAAGTATTCTAAAATCCATCCTAGTCAACTGCGAAGTTTTAAAAATTTGGAAGGGGTCCTCTAGACTATCTAAAAATCATTAAAGACAAGTCCTCAGACGCGGACCTCACTTCAACGTGAAGGTCGCGTTTCAACTAAAACGCAAACCTCCCATCCAAGGGTAAACACGGACTTCAAACGCGGGTCTCAGCAACTCCGTATTTCTTCAAACACTGAGCAACTCTGCATTTCTCTTCAAACGTGGATCTGAGCAACTCCGCGTCTCAATTTCAACACGCGCCTGTGAGCTTCGCATTTTGACTTCAAACGCGGCCATGAGAAGCCATGAGCACCGCGTCTACACAACAGAGTGAGATCCGCATCCAACGCGAGGCTCACGTTTCTATTGTAACTGAACCATATTATTGGGTCAATTAACTCCTCACATAATGTGGGAGTTAATCCCCGTTATGGAAGGATTTTAGGGGACAATTATACCCCTAAGACCCCCTATAAATATCCTCGAGAGCTATGAAGGGAGGGGGATTTTTCCTGAATGCTGGGCTGATAATTTTGAAGCTAAAGGCTTCTTCTTTTCAACTTCAAAGGTTTAAAGAGAGAAATCAGAGAACTCTAGACACTTATTATGTTAAAACAGAGTTCTTTTCTGATTGCTTTTTCGAGAGCACCCCGAAGCAGATCTCAAAGAGAAGCTTGTCGTTCAGCCGATCAACGGAGAATAAGAATCACTCTCTATCACCACATCAAGATCCCAGCATTAAATAAAAGGGAGATTCGAATATCCTTCCCTCTTTTGTAATCAGAAATTGATCCATTGTAACTTTCTTTTCATGTCAAAGAAACTTTTACACGCCTCAATCATTTTTTCCGACTGAACAGTCTGATGTCTCTACAATGGCTTTCAGTTGTGGAAGTAAACGAAGCATCATCACATGAAGTTTCTGAAACCTTGGTTGGAGTAGAGTTTTTGAAACCCTGATTTTGAAGATAAATTTGTATTTGAAACTGAGGATTTGGAAACTCTAAAATGGTTGCCAAAAACATATTTTGGGGTTTCATGGAGTTCTTGGTGAGGACATCACATGCTGCCTTCTTTTTGCTTTAGTTATTTTGTTTTTTTGTTTATTTTGCTGAATTTAATTGTGTTTTTTTATGTGGAAGTTTAGAACCACATTAGTTTTTTTTAAAAATTGGACTTTTATAAAGCCTATAAATATCTAAGACTTTTCTTATGAATATTATTGAATGATTATTATTTATAAAATTTTTAGTTAAATTCTTGAGATTGTGCTCTTAAGATTGAGATGTGAAGCTCGTGGTGTAAGGAGTGTGAAGCCCGTAGTGCAGGGTGTGAAGCCTCTGATTATCCATTTTCTTAAACTCTAATTCTTTTTTTTTCCTTCCTTTAAAAACCCTAGTTTCATTTTTCATTGCTCGAAGGCGATTGTGATTCATCCCGTTTTATATCAATTTTGGTATCCGAACGGAGATTCCTATCCCCTTCAAAATTTTCATTCCTCTTTTCCCCAAACCCTATTTTTTTCTTTTTTCCCCCAAACCCTAGCTTTTCTCCAATTCCCATATCTATTCAAAAAATGAGATCTGAAATCCTAAATCAGATCCAAAAAAAGTTAAATTGTTAATCTTCCTGTCATCATCCTCCTCATCGCCTTCTCGACGCCACTAGCAGACGGACCTCCGCCGCCACCTCTCATCTTTACCGTCATTCGACAGCAACTAACAGTGATCTCTGAACAGCCGCCATGAGCTCCTCTCTCTGATCTCAAATCTCAGAGATCAGCCGCCACGATAACGTTCATCCGCCACCACCTCTCCATGATGGCATGGGATCCTTTCTCTGATCTCAGATGGTCCTCGCTGCCACGACAGCGATTCAGATCCTGATCATCATCGCTAATTGTATCTGTGTTAAAGTCATCATTGTCTCATTGAGATTCCTCACCTCGCCGTCAGATCTCACTCAGCCACATCATCGGAGCCCCGATCTTCAACCCTTCATCGTGTTGCCATGTCGTACTGATGCTCGTCGCCTCGAGATGCAGAGTTTTTAAGAAACCATAGTCAGTTGGGCTTAGAAATCAAGTCTGACCCGATAGCGACCCGACCGTTTCATTTCCAGCCCGGATCCGACCCGAGTGGAGACGACTCGAGTTGAACCCATGCCGACCCGAGCCGCTGCTCACACTCAAGCCAACCTCGAGCTTATCTGAGTCTATAAGCTTAGACCAGAGTTGACTCAGTGATCTGACTCTACCTTGGCTCTGGGTGACTTAGTCCGGCTCGACTGTGACTCAGCAAATTCAGTCTGAGAGCTGTTTTGAGCCTATTTCAAATCCGATTCGACCCGTTTTTAACAGCTAATTGACTTTCTATGCATAATTTTAGCAAACATTTTTATTATTCTTAGTTTGATGTTTTGCTATAAATCTAAACTTTTTTGTAGAGTTTATGAACAAGTTTAATAACAGTTTTCAAGTGCTAAGTTCTTCCAATCTTTAAGAGTTTTCTTTACAAAAGTTTTCGAAGATTCCCTCTTTCAATCTTTCTCAATCTCTCACCCACACAAGCTTGACCCTCCAATTCTCCTACTATAGCTATAGGGCTTAAATGAAGTTTTTGTGATCAGAGTGTGATCACAATTGTTCTTTGATTTTGTATTGTAAACCTCAAGTGAAAGAGGTTATGAGAAGTCGGTCATACGGGATCGCATTGTTGTAAGAGTTGAGACTCCAGAAGTTGATCCAAGAGGGATCTTTGTTGTAGTAGTTGTGGCTCCAAGTTATGATCTTACAGGATCACATCGTTATTCAGTTTTGTGAACCGGTTATAGTGGTTACATCTCCACAGGAGTTAGAAATGGAGATGTAGATCAGTGATCAAACCTCGAAAACAAATCATTATGTTTGCGGAGTTTATTTTTTCTGACTCAATCTCTCTACCCTTTACTCTGCTCAATATTTGCTATTTACAATTGCATATAAACTGTAATCAACTTTGCTTATTATTTTTGTCAATTGTTGCATTTGAAATTTATTGTGTTTGATACAAATAGATTTTAATTTGCGCACAATTTGATAAACGCTACCTATTCACTCTCCCTTCTAGGTGATTTCAACTTATTCTTCAACTTTTTAATCTTGGACCTATTTAATTTGTGCAAGAATCAACATATATACATATATATACACACACACACACATATATATACATATACACACACACACACACACACACACACACACACACACATATATACATATATATACACACACACACACATATATATAAACAGAATAATGAAATCACTACTATCAAAAGTTTTTGGAGCGGGCGCACATACACAGAGTGGTCTAAACTGATTGATCATTACTATGAATAAAATAATCAAACTTCTAATACTATTACTGGGAAACTTGGTTTAACCAATATAGACTCTTCTTCAATTTGACACAAGCTTCTCCTTGCTCTTTTCTATGAATTTTTATAACTGCTCCATGTAGAAATAATCTTGCAATCCCCTTGCAGGAACTAGTTTTCACATCAATTACTATATTGCCAAGTCCAAACTAGCTACTATCTCGATTACTTGGTCACATTTAGACGATTGGTGAAAATATCTCCTCAAATGCAACTCTTTCTTTGTACCTCAGCTTTGTACTATCATCTTCCTGCTTCAGTCAAAGTACCTATTTATTCTTTGGAGCCTTCTTGCCAATGGGCAGCTTCACCAAATAGTATGCTTTTCTTAAAGAGTCCATCTCTTCATGCATGGCCTTGAGCCATTCAAGCTTCAACTTGCTATCCTTGTATCTCGACTCTCTTGTAAGCTCTCTATTTCATTTGCATATGTGACAAGATATATTCATGGGTATTATATCTCTTTGAAGGCTAATAGTCCCCACTAGATCTTGATATCTATCACCAAAACTAACACCTGGTGCATTGGTCGAGGCTGCTCTCCCCATCATCATGACTAATTGCTGCATGCATAATCCAAGATACCATAATTACTATGATACCAATAGTTGAGGGAAACGGAGACCCCACCGACGACCTCAAACACGCCATGAAATCGATTACCTCGAGCACACGAGATGAATATTAAAAGATATAAGAAAAAGAACACACAATTTAACATAATTCGGTCCAAACTTGGCCTACCTTCACGGGGTAAGAACTTGAGAGAGTGTAGCACCCCGTTCCCGGGATACGTACCCTGATACATGTCCCAAATTTTTTCGACCGTATTGATCAATTTACTTCCAGTATTTGCTTTTGGGTTGTGATTACTTATATTATTGTGTATCGGATCTGGATTCTCAGATCTATACTTCCAGTATTTGCTTTTGAATTGTGATTACTTATATTATTATGTATCGGATCTGGATTCTCAGATCTAGAGTAAGCCCTGACCCGGACCTGGAACCTGGTACCAGCCTGCTACCCGATTTGACTTTCTGGTAGTCTGATTTGATCGATTTCAGTTTCAGACACTATTTTCTAATATTTTAGATTTTTAAAAAAAATTTCGAATTTTCTTGAATTTTTCTGCAAAATCTCCAACACCGGTGTCGGTCGGCATCGCCGACTGATTACCGGATTTTTAGTTTTCAAATGGGATTAAATTTTAAAAACGGCTTTCACGTTACTTCTTAAAATTTCATTTTCTAGCTAAATACATTTTAATATTTTTCTAAATTTATCAAAATTTCACTGATTCGGGCGTCGGCCGGTATCGCTGGAAGATTTCAAGATTTTTAATTTAAAAATTACATTAAATTTCTCGAATTCGATTTAATCAAGTATCTTAAAATAATATTTACTATTTTTTTGAATTTTTCGAAATGTTTCTGATATAGTCAAATTTTTGCCCCATTTAAATAATAATATTTTTACCGACAATTTCTTTTCTTTCTTTTTACTTCTCTACTCCCCTACTTTGTACTTCAAGAAATTATAATAAATAAATTAGTTAATAATAAAAATTTTAAACTATTTTATTTTTTTTCTTATTTTTTTCTTTTCTCTAATTTCTTTCTTTTTCTTTCTTTTCCTTTTCTTCCCCTTTGACTTTCCCCTACAACTAATGCTCTGCTCCCTGCCAAAGCCGCCCGCCACTTGCAAGCCACCTGCAGCTGCTGCTGCAGCCCCCCATCCAATTCCATCATCACTTTCCTCCTTCTTCTCTATTAAACCCTCCATTTTCTTTCCTTTTCATTTCAAAATCCAAAAACAATCTCATCTCCTTCAACTAAACAAAATCAAACTCATCTACTCCTTCATCTCCACCGTCGCCTCCTCCATCACCACCGTCGCTACCGTCCCACCCCTAGGCCGGCCAACCACCTCCCCCTTACTCCCTCTCCACTCCACCACCTCCCTCAACCTCCAACAAACCCCCACCACTTCCAATTTCAACAAAACCCACCACCATCACCTTCCTTCCTCCTCAAAAATTCACCACCACCTCCTTCAAATTTACCACTCCAACCACTCCATCACCATCTCCTCCTCCTCCTCTAACTCCCCACCACCTCCAACCATCACCACAACCACCACAACCACTACCAGCACCAACTACCATCACCACCTCCACCAACAACAACCCAACCAATAACTCCACCACTCCATCTCCCCCTCCCTTAGGCCTCGCGCGTGCCCCACCACCTCCGGCGCCGCCGCCGCCACCGCCCAGGGACGCCGGCGCCGGTGGCCAGCCGGCCACTCCTCACTCCCCTCCATTTTTCTTTCTTTCTTTCTTCCTTCCTTCTTTAATCCTTTCTTTCTTTCTATTCATTTCTTTTCCCTAAATAATAACACTTTTCTCACATTCCTAAAATACCCATCCCCTCATTCCAAATTTACTTCCCATATTTACAACCCTACCCCTCCCCTTTTAATTCATAATCCTTTTCTAAAAATACCCTATTTTGTCTCTCCTTCTCTCTCTCTCTCCTTCCTACAACTTTCTCTCTCCTCTCTCTCCCCTCTCATTCCCCCTCTAATATATATATATATATATATATATATATATTAATATATATATATATATTAATATATACATATGGGCTAGTGGCTTGCTCGTACGGTTCGCGGGTTTCTCAGACTTTTAACCGGTATTTCATCCCGGTGTCAGGCGAGTGTTTTTTTAATACACTTAAAAATAAACGCTCTTGTATTTATAGCATGATATTGATATGTGAATATTTAAACATGCCTAGCATTTGCTACTATAGTTTTAGTACATGATACCATGCTATGCGAGTTAATAAATGATGTTATACTCAGTATTAACCCGACACTTGACATGTTGTACTTGATATATAATTTATGACAACGGCACTCGGTATTGACAACGGCACTCGGTATTTACACCGACACTTGATATGTTATACTTGATACCTATTTCATGGCACTTGATATTTAGACACCAGTATTTGACATATGTCATGCTTAATACCTGCTCCTGATACCCAGTATATGACATGCTTTCATGTGATACAAGTACATTGACTTGACATCGTTACCCTTGACTGGACACCACCACCCCTGATACCTGTATTATATGACATATTCATGACTATTACTTTTACAGGGACTTGGCATGATTATTATATTATTATCAGATATTTGGTACTCCTGAACTCCTATACTCTTGAACTCCTGTATACTTGAACCCCAGAAATAGGGAGGCTCATGACATTACTCCTGATATTATACTCCTGTTGACCCCTAATAGGATAACCATGGATATTAGACTTTTGTGAATACCCTGTGAACTTTATTATTTAACACTCTCTTATATTTAAATAACTTACACCAGGACGGGAGGAATTGATGGGTATCGATATAGCTTCTGTGTTTATGGTGGCCATACATATGTTGTACAACTATTCCTGTTGGATTCGATATGGAGGCCACCAGGCGTTTCTGAGGGATGTACTGGCACCCCTACCCCCTTGCCTGCCTGTCGGGTATGCTATAATCCCCTGGGTATATCCCTGTGGGGAACGGTGACACTCTATTCATGTTCAGGCGTATACTAAGACCTTTGGGCATATAGTAAGTCCCGGGCCTAGCGGTACGTTCCGACTCAGTACCGGATACTCCTGGACCGTTGTCCTGGGCTTGCACGGGACCCATTCTAAACATGGTTCGTCGTTCCTCATCAATTTTCAATAACCAACCTCGCTCGACTTGTATGTGAAAGTATATGGCACCGGTCATATACCGAAACATACAAATTGAACGAGTCTTAATAATAACTTGATAATTAACTTAATGCTACATGAATTTTATTGTCATATTCATAATTTTTATCAATTGTAGTTACTCCATGCTTGCTAATTTGATTACATGACATTTGACCTGCTACACATGCTTTTATTTCATGCCACATAAATTCTAATGTCATTTCCATATTTCACTATTTATTATGGTTATTCCATGCTTATTAATTTGGTTACATTACACTTGACCTGATGCACTTGCTTTTATTTATACATACCATTTGGCTTCTTTTTGCACTCACTAGGTTGCCCACTAACTACCCTGAATTTGTATGTTCAGATTTAGCAGGTTAGACCGAGGTAGACCCTTCAACTGAGGACCAGGCCTACTTCAAGGAGCAGGCAGATCAGCCATAGTTCCATCCCGTCTTCCCCGCTCGCAAGACTCCCTCTCCAGCTCGTGAGTCTTTATCGTTTGTACCATGTTCAGTCTACTTTTGTACTATCTGGTGATGTAATATTGATGTAATATTATGTCACTATTTGTGATGACTAAGTACTTGTACTATTTATGTTAGAATGTATAACATCACGTATTTTCGCACTCTGATTCCTGTTTTGTGTTGTATTGATGCTTAGCGTACATACGTGATGGTGCCATCGCCCTGCGTATGTACGTCGCAGTGGCGTCCCCGTACCTACCGGATTGGGGCGCCACATGTTGGTATCAGAGCCTAGGCTCTCACACCTTTAGTACAGCCAGTCTGCAATTTGCGACTGAGCCACACGAGTCCTTACTATACATTCCAATCACAAGTACAAAGTTATCTATTCTTTCCTAGAAATCTATCCCTTGATTTTCGAAATCTCATGCAGTTCCTTATTTCATCTCCTTTTTAGTCGGCTCGAATATGGAGAGACGGGGGACACGTAACGGTCCCGGCACTTTTCGTGAAGGTCCGTACGGGGAGAACGACATGATGAGGATACTCCAGGGGATGATGAATAGCCAGCAGTAGACAGACAGAGCACTTGTGACAAGAATTGCTGACTGCACCCCGGGAGCAGAGGCTGGGTACTATATCGGATTTCAAGAGATTACAGCTGGCAGAATTTTTGGGCACGGAGAAGCCCCTAGATGCAGAGCAGTGGTTGATCAACATGACCGATCTTTTGAAGGCGGCCAGAATTCCTGATGAGAACCAGGTGGAAGTGGCCAAGATCCAGCTGAAAGATGTGGCGAGGACTTGGTGGCTAGCCGAAGAGACGAGGTTGGAGAAGCTTATCTCTTGGGACCAGTTCTTGAAGGACTTTTATGAGATGTTTTTCCCTGCAACTACTCAGAAGGAGATGGAGGAGCACTTTATCAAGCTGCAGCAGTGGAATCAATCGGTGGATGAGTATGCTGCTGAATTCCTGAGACTTAGTCGGTTTGCACCGTATATGGCAGCCGATGAGGAGAAGAGGGACAGAAGGTTTCAGCAAGGATTAAGGGTGGATATCTAGATATTGCTTATACCCCACCAGCTGAAGACATACTCTCAAGTTCTTTCTATAGCTCGTGATGTGGAGCAGGGATTGGAGAAGAAGAGGAGAGTTGAGCTGCAGTACAAGCCTATGAAGCGCCAATTCTAGCAGGTGAACAGAGAAAATCCAGTCAGAGCTTTTGGTGCCCCAGTAGCCAAGCAACCATTTCAGCCTCTTTCTCAGCAGCTTGTGTGTGGATACTGTCAGAAACCTGGACACAATCAGCGGAACTGTCGTATGGCCAATGGATTGTGTTTGGCATGTGATCCGACAACCACTTAGTTGGAGAGTGTCCATTCAAGAAGACCTGGAATGCAGCTCCAACACCACCAACACTTCCAGCATGAGTGGCACCACCAGCACCTCCAGTTCGAGCAGCTTCCCTAGCACTTTCAGCACCACTGATGAGGAGGAATCCAGGACCATTAGGCAGAGGAGCTCCACTTCCCCTGCAGCGTCGGACTCTGGTCAGGCTCAGAGGGGACCCAGGACTGGAGTAGGTCGCGAAAGAGGCCAGTCTTACAACTTGACAGCAGAGGAAGCTGAGGCATCACGAGAAGTAGTGGCAGGTACAATTTTGGTCCACTCAATTCCAGTCTTATCACTCTTTGACTCCGATACATCACATTGCTTCATATCTAGTAGATTTACTGCTTTGCATTCTATACTCCTAGTATGTATGGGTGACCATTGGGAAATTAGTAGGGAGAATGGGGTAGTCATTACTAATAAGATTTGCAAGGCGTGCACTGTGGAGTTATGTGGTAGAAAGTTGGAAGCCGATATGTTCGTACTGGACACTGGAGGGTATGATGTGATCCTAGGCATGACTTGGCTCAGCAAGTATCATGCAGTAATCGACTGTCGAAACAAGAAGGTGATCTTCAGGATTCCACACCAACCGGAGTTTCAGTTCTTTGGGGAACGCAAATCCCTCAGGAAGGAAGATCAACTGGATTGTGCCACGGCAGAAGATAAGAAGAAAACGGTGTCAATGTGGAATGAATTCCTGGATGTATTTGAGGAGATATCAGGACTTTCACCTGACAGAGTTGTGGAGTTCTCTATTGACCTTATTTCAGAAGTGACTCCCATCTCTAAAGCGCCGTACCGGATGGCACCAACTTAATTGGCTATATTGAAGGAGCAGTTGCTGGAGTATTCGAGCAAGGGTCTGATTAGACCAAGTACTTCACCTTGGGGAGCGCCAGTGTTGTTGGCAAACAAGAAGGATGGTGGCAAGATATTGTGTATTGATTACCGAGAGTTGAACAAAGTCACCATTAAGAACAAGTACCCTTTGCCGAGGATCGATGATCTCTTTGATCAACTTCATGGAGCCCAAATATTCTCTAAGTTAGATTTGCAGTCGGGGTACCATCAGTTGAAAGTGAAAAAGGAAGACATTCAGAAGACGGCATTTAGGACTCGCTATAGTCATTATGAGTTCCTGGTTATGCCCTTTGGAGTTACATATGCCCCAGCAGTCTTTATGGACTTGATGAATAGAATCTTCTCACCCTATTTGGACAAGTTTGTGTTGGTGTTCATTGATGATATTTTGGTCTATTCCAAGAATGAAGAGGAGCATGTGGAGCATTTGAGAATTGTGCTACAGACGCTCCGACTTGAGTAGCTTCATGCCAAACTTAGTAAGTGTGAGTTCTGGCTGGAGAGTATAGCATTCTTGGGCCATGCTGTTTCCAAGGAAGGAATCTCGGTGGATCCCAGCAAGATTCAGGCGGTGAAAGATTGGCCGACTCCGAAGTCCGTGACAGAGATCAGGAGCTTCATCGGACTAGCTGGATATTATCGAAGGTTGGTTCAGGACTTCTCGAAGATTGCTGCTCCTTTGACCAAGCTTACCAGGAAGGGAGAGAAGTACATATGGACTGAGGAGTGTGCGTCTGCTTTTGAGTAATTGAAGAACAAGTTGATTTCAGCTCCAATCTTGAAGACACCCTCAGGGACATGAGGGATGGTTGCATACAGTGATGCTTCAAGGAAGGGTCTTGGATGCGTATGATGCAGTATGGATATGTGGTGGCTTATGCATCCAGGCAATTAAAGCCTCATGAGAAGAACTACCCAACGCATGATCTAGAGCTGGCAGCTGTGATCTTTGCGTTGAAGATATGGAGGCATTACCTGCTTGGTGACTGAGTGTGGATTTATACTGATCACAAGAGCTTGAAGTAAGTACCATCCTGGCAAGTTTAATGTTATGCTGGATGCCCTGAGTAGAAGACCTGAAGCCAACATGGTTATGTTGCTCACTCAGCAAGAGGAGCTACTCAAGGAGATGAGGTAGCTAGATTTGATGGTGATTCGGAGGGCTAGTGGATCCATGCAATTGATGGCATTTCAGATCCAGCCGACACTGATGGAAGAGATCAGAGAAGCTCAGAGAGAAGATCTCAAATTACTGAAGTTCAGAGAGCAAGTGGAAGCGGGGCTGAGGTCAGATGTTTGCATACATACTGATGGTGCACTCTATTTCAGGGGCAGAATTTGTGTACCTCAGGGTGAGATTAGACAGAAGATCTTAGCTGAGCGCATAGCTCAGCTTACTCTATACACCCTGGAGGAACTAAGATGTATCAGGATCTGAAGCAACATTTCTGGTGGAATGCGATAAAGAGAGATATCGTACAATATGTGGCGAAGTGTCTAGTGTGCCAGCAAGTGAAGGCTAAACATTAGAGACTAGCTAGATTACTACAGTCTTTGCCAATACCAGAATGGAAATGGGAGCATGTTACCATGGATTTTGTCACGCTCTACCCCGCAGTCCAAAGGGGAACAATGGTGTATGGGTAGTTGTTGATCGTCTCACTAAGTCAGCACATTTCATACCATTCAGAGTGGGACAATCTACGGAGCTTCTGGCAGACAAGTACATGAGGGAGATTGTTCGACTGCATGGAGTTCCAGTGAGTATCGTGTCAGACAGAGACACGAGGTTCAGATCTCACTTCTGGGAGAGCCTTCAAGAGAGTCTGGGGACCCGTCTGAAGTTTAGCACATCTTATCATCCAGAGACAGACGGGCAGTCCGAACGGACCATTCAGATCCTAAAAGACATGTTAAGGGCCAGCATGATAGACTTCAAGGGATCGTGGGAAGACCATCTACATTTGGCAGAGTTTTCCTATAATAACAGCTATCAGGCGAGCATTAAGATGGCTCCATTTGAAGCCCTATACGGCAGAAGATGTAGATCCCCATTGTGTTAGGATGAAGTTGGTGAGAGAAGGCATTTGGGACCAGATGTGATAGTACAGGCAGTGGCCAAGATCGGGACTATCCAAGAGCACCTTCGTGCGGCACAGGACAGACAGAAGAGTTGGACAGATTCTAATAGAAGACCGTTGGAGTTTCAGGTGAGAGAGCATGTGTTTCTGAAGATATCCCCGACCAAGGGAGTGATCAGATTTGGTGCACGTGGGAAGCTGTGTCCAAGGTATATAGGCCCGTTTGTGATATTGGAGTGAGTAGGAGAAGTGGCCTACAGGTTGGCACTGCCTCCATCATTGGAAGGAGTGTACAATGTATTCCATGTACCACAGCTAAGGAGATACATCAGGGATGAGAGCCATATATTGGATTATTCAGAGTTGGAGTTGCAGCCGGATTTGTCATATACTGAGCAATCAATGGCTATAGTGAACAGAAGTGTCAAGACCCTGAAGAATCGGACCATCCCATTGGTGTTAGTTTCATGGAACAAGCATAGTTCGGGAGAAGCAACTTGGGAGCGAGAAGACGTCATCTGTGACCGTTACCCGCATATGTTCGAGCTTGAGTGGTAATTTTCTTATGTACTCCATATCTTGTCTTATCAATTCTTTACTTCTATGTTCATCTCCTTCCTTATAGAAATTTCAAGGGCGAAATTTTTGTTAGGTGGGTAGATTGTAGCACCCCGTTCCAGGGATACGTACCATGATACGTGTCTAAATTTTTTTCAACTGTATTGTTCAATTACTTCCAGTATTTGCTTTTGGGTTGTGATTACTTATATTATTGTGTATCGGATCTGGATTCTCAGATCTATACTTCCAGTATTTGCTTTTGGGTTGTGATTACTTATATTATTGTGTATCGGATCTGGATTCTCAGATCTAGAGTAAGCCCTGATCCGGACTGGGAACCCGGTACCAGCTTGCTGCCCGATTTGACTTTCTGATAGTACGATTTGACCAATTTTTGTTTCAGACACTATTTTCGAATATTTTAGATTTTTTATGATTTTTTGGAATTTTCTAGAATTTTTTTACAAAATCTCCAAAACTGGTGTTGGTTGGCATCGCTGACGGATTCCCAGATTTTTAGTTTTCAAATGGGATTGAATTTTTAAAAATAGCTTTCATGTTACTTCTTAAAATTTCAATTTCTAACTAAATACATTTTTGGGATTTTTCTAAATTTATCAAAATTTCACCAATTCTGGCGTCGGCTAGTATCGCCTGAAGATTCTAGGATTTTTAATTTAAAAAATATATTGAATTCTTAAATTTTATTTCATAGAGTATCTTAAAATAATATTTGCTATTTTTGAAAAATTTTCGGAACGTTTCTGATATAATCGAATTTTCACCCCATTTAAATAATAATTTTTTACTGACAATTTCTTTTCTTACTTTTTACTCTCTATTTCCCTACTTTGTACTTTCATAAATTATGATAAATAAATTAGTTAATAATAAAAATTTTAAATTATTTTATTTTCTTATTTTTTCTTTTCTTTAATTTTCTTTCTTTTTCTTTCTTTTCCTTTTCTTTCCCTTTGACTTTCCCCCACAACTAATGCTCTGCTCCCTGCCAAAGTTGCCCGTCCCCTGCATGCCACCTGCAGCAGCTGCTGCAGCCCCCCTATCCAATTCCATCATTACTTTCGTCCTCCTTCTCTATTAAACCTTCCATTTTTCTTTCCTTTTCATTTCAAAATCCAAAAACAATCTCATCTCCTTCAACTAAACAAAATCAAACCCGTCTACTCCTTCATCTCCACCGTCGCCTCCTCCATCACCATCGCCGTCGTCGCCCCACCCCTAGGTTGGCCAACCACCTCCCCCACACTCCCTCTCCACTCCACCACCTCCTCAACCTCCAACAAACCCCCACCACTTCCAATTTCAACAAAACCCACTACCATCACCTCCATTCCTCCTCTAAAATTCACCACCACCTCTTTCAAATTCATCACTCCAACCATTCCATCACCATCTCCTCCTCCTCCTCTAACTCCTCACCACCTCCAACCATCACCACAACCACCACCACCACCAACTACCATCACCACCTCCACCAACAACAACCCAACCAACAACTCCACCTCCCCCTCCCTTAGTCCCCGCGCGCGCCCCACCACCTCCGGCAGCGCCGCCGCCGCCACCCAGGGTCGTCGGTGGCCGGTTGGCCACCCCCCCCTACTCCCCTCCATTTTTCTTTCTTCTTTCCTGAAATCACCTAGAAGGGGGTGAATAGGTGATGGCTATATGTAAATGGCACAAATGCGGAATTTAAAAATTTAACTAAACAAGTTGCTCAAAATAAAAGACTTGCAATAAGGAAGCAATTAATAGTGCAAGAAATAAAGGAGTTTGAGTTGAGAGAAATTTGAGCAAACGCAAACACGCAGATATGTTTCCGAGGTTCGAGCCACGCTCTACGTCCCCGCCTTCACACTTGAAGGATTCCACTATTGTAGATTCCACTGGATCGCCAATACAAGGACACACTTGTCCTATCTCGCGTGATGCCGCAACACCACCCGGAGCACACTAGCTCGCTTGAGGCCGATGCCTCTACAACTTCACTCAAGAAGAAAATGATCACACTTGATCAAAAATCGCTCACTTGCACAATCCTATAACCAATATGTAGATGAAGAGTTTGGGATTGTGTAGTGCAAAAACTTAGAGAGAAGTAGAGGTAAAGACTTCAAATGGGTGTCTAGAAATTTTGGGCTTTTGGAGAGAAAATCTTTTCTAAATGAAAGCCTTTTGAGAATTTGTAAATCTTTTGAAAATATCTTATCAAAAAAGTATATAATCATGTTGAAGTGACCTCCTATTTATAGGAGATGAAAAGACTATCAAACAGCTGAAAAGATCCGTTGGGATGAGATCCCAACAAAAAGTGAGTCAGAAAATAGAGCTGTTGGAGTCTGTCAGAAAATCTGACAACAGCCGGTCGACCGGTCGGTCGACCGCCAACGGTCAGAAATATGACCGTTGGGGGACATCGGTCGACCGCCCGGTCGACCCAAACTACCCGAGAGCGCTGCAGAGTGCTCGGTCGACCGGAGCGGTCGGCCGACGTGCACATGCACAGTTTGTGCACGTCGGTCGACCGGGACGGTCGACCGGCTTCTGTCAGTTCTGAAAAATCAGAACTTGCAGAAACCAGAAACAGGAAAAATATGGTTTGGTCTTTAGGTTTAAGATTTGGATCTTGTAAAACTTAGAGTATGAGCATATGTCACTACTCTAACAAGTTAAAACATTTTGATAAATATCCCTTTTGATAAAAGCTTGTTTTTCCGAAAATTGTTTTCCAAAACTTAAACTATTTTCCAAAAACATGTTAGCTCTAAATCTAAGTTAAAAATAGAAATTGAAAACCTTTTTGAAGTCATGAACCAAACTAAAATGTGTGTGTAAGTGATAATCCCATAACTCTACTTCTAACATCTAGTTTTGACAAAATATCTAAAAAGAAAAATACAAACATAAATCTTGGTGTTTTACATAGTCTTGATCTTGACTTGGTCTTTTCTTCAAGGTCTTGATTCCGAAGCTTCCTATTGTGCTTGGCTTGGGAATGCAAATCTTTAGCGGCATCCAAACTTGTGAGTCTTGATTGTGGAGCCGTCAAGTCAACCTGTTTTAACCTGAAATTCTTTTAAACAAAACTTGTTAAATATATAACTAGATATGGTTTGTTATCATCAAAATATCCATCATGATATAGGGCAAACGGCCTTTGGGCCAACAATCTCCCCCTTTTTGATGATGACAAAACATATTTAGTTATCTCAAATATTTTGGGTAGAGACTTCAAATGAAGCTCCCCCTCAACACATGTATATACTGAAATCATACTCAGGCATAGATAGGTATAGCAAATGATAAATGATAAACATCCAGTGATAATACACATGTCCATGCCAACAAATCTTCATGTCATAGATAAAGTAAAGACACATAATAAAATAAGGACAGAACACAAATAAACTCATGTCCACAACAAAAAGAGAGTACAGGATAAGAGTCAAGTACACAAAAGGTCAAATATAATATGTCAAGTACACCAAAAAAATATGAGTATACTAAAATATGTCAATACACCAAAATGTGAATGTGTCTCTCTCAACAAATAACTCTCCCCCTTTTTGACATCATCAAGGAAGGGGAGGTCACTCTGCATCGCCGTCATCCTCCTCATCGTCGTCGTCCTCAGATGAAGTCTCCGCAGCAGCCATCTTCTTGTCACCATCGTCATCAGCATCGGATTCAGATGAAGAAGAAGAAGAAGAACCTGCCTCCTCTGGATCAACCGCATCAACTTTTGGCCGTGGTGGTGAAACAGTGGAAGGATCTCTGGCTGGAAATGGAGGGCCTGTGGAGGGAAGAGGACGAGCAATGGAAGTGGGATCAGGACCAAGCATATTGAACTTCGTAAAGAGTGCCTCAAATTGTGAATCAACGAATCTCATGGAATCATCAAAATAAGACATGTCATTACGAATTCCTTGGAATTGAGAGTCCATCACCGCACGGAAATCTGCCTCACGCTGAAAACGTGCGTCCATCTCTGCACGAAGAGCTGCGTCACGCTGCTCAATCCAAGCCTGGTGTGCCTCGAACTGAGAGCAGACCTCTGAGGAGATAAGGGCCTGAAAGTCTGGAGGTAAAACAGGGGCCGAAGCAGATGATGTTTGTAACGCCCCGATCCCCAAGATACGGAGACGTTATGGCGACGTACATACGTGAGGTGAAAACACGCTCACGCGTACGTTAAGCCTCAGTACAGTACATAACCTCCATATAGACATGAGGTCCAGCATGAAAGCAGTACAAGAATATATGCAGAAAGAGGTCAGCGATCATAACAGATATGAAAACAAGGGTAAATAAGATAACAGAAATAAAGCACTAAAATACTTATGAATAGTCCTGATGCGGAATCTCCCATGTGACTCCAAGGCACTCTCTGAAGCTATGGTAACTCGGATCTCCAATCTGGGCATGCAAACCCAGGGTCGTCAGAAAGCGACCTAGTGAGTGGTAAAATGAAGAAGGCAGGAATATACTATAATAATACAAGCACGATAATAAGATGTAATACAAGATGGTGAAATAGCGATACCATATAATAAACATATAAGAAGCAGTAGAAATAGACACATGTAAGCAGTAGAAAGATATGTCATCTGAGCTGGTTATCAACGGGTCATGTATATAGTCGTATCCAGTGTATATAATATAAAATGTTATCGAGTGGTGATGTGATAGAAGTGAACATGCTAGTGGCAACGTGATAGACGTGTACAGGCAGATGGGACTATGCAGTGTAATCACTATACGGTGTGGTGTATATACAGTAGTGATGTCTGCTCTACAGAAAGCATCATATATGCAATGTAGAACATGCGTCGTATGTCGTGCAATGCAGAACATGCGTCATATGCCATCACAGACAGTACAACATATGCCAGGTAAAGTAACAAAGTATACATGTGCAATGCGTAGCAGATCACTACAGGAATTGTAACAGGAAACAAGTACAGTATCAATGTATACATGTAACATGATAACAGATAAATGATCAGGAACAGTAACAAGTACAACTAAACATGTAGCAGGCAGGTCATGTCTAGTCATGTCATTTATACAATAGTAGCGATCAGTATCACCTGGTATTTTAATTACTCTCTTCCAGTGTCACATACCACTGGCGGTTCATACTGGAGCCCGCACTCCAGTCGAACCCATCCGGACATGGCCTACGGGTACCATTATCCAAACGAGAGAGTAACCAAATAACAAGCGTTCCCGACGTCACTATTGTGTATACTGTTTTATTATGTAAATTGGAAACTCATGGTCGAGGAGTTCTTATCGGGTAGGTGTATCCCGTGCATACCCGGGATCACGGCCTTAAACAATCCCTGGCTGCTGAGACCAGGGCCCTCCGCTAAGAGGGGAGCATGAATCAAGTAACAAGAGCTCATGGAGCAATTGGTAGGAAGCACTACCATCCCCTGCAGTGGGAAAACAATATGGATCCAGTACATCACCCGATAAGATCTAATCAACCGTCAAGTCTCCCCCATACCCAAGTTATCATTATTATCTGATATGTCAAGTATACCGTGTGACAAGAACAAATAACAGTACATGATACGGGTAACATGATAACTGGACCGGAGCTCTGTGATAGCGTAGAACAATATAGCAGGAATCGGGAACAATATATCAGGAACAATATAACGGGAACAATATAACGGGAACGGGAACAATAGATGTGGAAGTCCACATATCGCATATCAACAGCTCTCATGTCCAGTAACGGAAATATCCATATCAATAACAGGAAATAATCATGTCCATGACTACGGTAACATGGATCAATAGTACACGTACCATGAACAGGAATCCATATGACAATAATAGAGGAAGCATACATGAACGTGCAACAGTGATACGCCGAGAAGCTATATAATGATGATCACAATATATGAGATGGCGGTAGTTTGGAAAGTAGTGCATATGAGTAACTGATGTGATGTGTCCATAGTATCGGTGCAACATGTACAAGTAATACCAATGGGCAGTGTCTAATATCAGGTACCGTGAACTACCGTATCCGTGTAATGATGATAACACTAATATGATATGTGGGACTTGTCTGTGTACTAGTAAAATCCGTGTAGCATATATGCGTAGCACTAGTACCTGTATAACGGTAGTCTGGGTATCATGTAGTGCCATGTCTTAAGGAGTCTAGCATGCAGCCAACCAAGATATGAATCATGAAAAAATTATAATTTATAAAAGGAAAACACTCACTAACTGGCTACAGGACTGTAGCTCTCGTTCCCACGATCGCAACGGATCCAGAATCGTCCAAATCGGAGTCCGGATGCTCCAGTTATCGCCCGAATACTGAAAGTAATAAAATGGGGTTAAATATGTAATAACTGAAATTATCTAGGGGGCTATTTATAATTTTTCAGGGGCCTAAAAGTAATTTAAAAATTTACAGGGGCTAAAATGTAATTTTATCTTAACGGGTCGGGTTTGGGGTGTAAACGGGTCGGGTTTTAGAATTAAACCCAAACCCATTTGGGTTTTCACCCAAATAGGCAACAGCAGCAGCCATGAGGCTGCTGCCGCCGCCCCAACGCGGCCGCTGCCCGCGCGCGGCCGCCGCCCGCGCGCCCCGCCCTGCCGGCGCCGGTGCCACCCGGCGCCGCTCCAGCGCCACCCGGCGCCGCTCCGGCGCCACCACGGCGCCGCCGGGGTCTGCAGAGAGGCAGAGAGGGAGAGATGGGGGCGGGCGCCCCCCCCACCAGTTGCGCCGCCGACCTGGTGGCCTGGCCGGTCTCCGGCGCGCCCGGCCTTGCAGGTCTCCGGTGTGCCGCCGGCCTCCCCGGGTGGTGGTCCGCATAAAGAGAGAGAGTGGGAGATATGGAGAGAGAGAGAGATGAAGGAGATGAAGAGAGAGAGGGAGTAGAGAAAGAGAGAGAGAGCCTGGAGAGAAGAGAGAGAATAGAGGGGAGAGAGAGAGAGAGAGAGGAGGGAGGATTTAAAAAGGGAGAGAGAGGCGGTGGGTAACAGTGAGGCGGTGGAAAGGAAACTCGCTGGAAGGGAGAAGAAGAAAGGAGAAGAAAAGAAGGAAAAAGTTAAATAAAAATTAATATTTTATTATATAATTATTGGCTCAATATTCGACGATCTCCGAACGGTACCCAAAAATTACAGAAAATAGAAAATAATATCCTGAGACGTAATATGAAGACGGTTTCCAGAAATTCAATCCGGTTTGCAAAGTAAAATCCCGGAGTGTCTCGCCGATACGGGCGACACCGGTTTGGCCGGATTTTCGATAAATTCAGAAAAATATCCAAAAATACCCAAACGTAGCCCACGTGATTCTAAGACATACGGTGAAAGCGAATTCTAAAAGTATATCCCGTTTGTGAAATAAAAATCATAAAGCCTATTATCGGTATCGGTCGACACCGACTACGGAGATTTTCCAAAATAAACCAGAAAAATTTCAGAAAATCCTGAAAAATCTAAAATATTAGAAAATAATTTTAGAAACTGAAATCGGCTCAATCGGACTACCACGGAGGTCAAATCAATTTTTGTACGTCGTATCGCGTACCGATACGGTGATACGTACACCGGGGAGCAGGGTGTTACAATGTTCCTGGGGACGAAGAAGACCCTGGGGCAGAAGATGATCCTGGAGCAGCAGGAGGAATAGGAGGTTGCTCAGGGGCGTATCGACGCAACTGGGCTTCCATCCTTTTCAAGAGAGTGCCGTCTATATCTATTTGAGGATCATCAGGACTATCAGAGGAAAGATCAAATCCTAGATTCTTAAGAAGATGGGTAATCAGCATGCCATAGGGCAAGCTCCTACCGGACATACGAATCTGGTCAGATGCCATATGTGAAGCAATGAGACGGGGAAGATCAATCTTAATGGCTCGCAGAAGGCAATAGATGATCAAGGAAACTGGACCCCTAGCATGGCTATACTCACCAGATTTAGGGACAATGTTATAGAAAATAATTTTGGCTAGGACTTGGGATGTGAGGGTGAACTTACTCACAACTTCGTTCCTCACCAAGCCGGGGTTGTTATCCCCGTGAATCAAAGTGGATGCGGTGAGCGCAGACTCACCCTCCGGATACTCAAAATCATGAAGGTCATAAGTATAGACATCAGCTCAACCAGGGGAGAGATGCAGGATATCAGCAAACTGACCAATGTCAAGGTCAATGTCTCTTCCTAGGACTCTAGAAAAGACACGATTTCCATCAAAAGAGAAATTAGTATAAAAATAAGGCATGAGAGATGTATAGACTTGTTCTTTAATGGTCAAGAACTTGTCTAAACAGTTGTTCTGCAAGATGTGGGGGATGTCTAAATGTTCAAAGTCCTGTAGGACGACACATCTCCCTGAATTAATGTTTCTCTTGGCGAGATTGATGAACCTATTACCAGCAAGCTCATTTACAAAGGGTCTTTTGGGTTTGGGGACATATGATGAAGGTTGAGCTGCTGCCTTACCCTTTTCAGTCCTTGTCCTTTTAGATGTTGACATTTTAGAAGAAAAAGAATGAATTAGGTCAAAAAGGGTTTAAGGCTTGATCTAAAAAACCTAGAAACTTAAGGATCTGGACAAAAGAAAGACAATCTTACAACTAGAGGTCAAGAACAGTAGGAAAAATATGATTTTTACCTGAGAGTGAAGAACAAAACCCTAGATCTTAGGAACTCTGAAATACTTCGAATCTGATGGAGAGGAGGTCCTGAAAACGAAGATCCAACACCCAATGATGGAATCTAAAGTGGGTTTTGAAGGAATTTGAAAAAGATTGAGAGATTAGAGAGTTAGAGGAAATTTTAAGAAGAGGGGAAAGTGGGTTCTGTTGGCCCAATGGCCTTCCACTCTAGTTTTGATGATGATCAACTCATGTAGTTATGTTTACTAATATTCTTGTGTCTCTAAGTTTCAGATCATTAACAGGATATTAGTTGGTGATTAGCTTCAACAAGATGATTAGAAGCTTATCATGGTGATTCCGGTGCCAAAGCTTAAAGATCATACCTTTGCACTTGGAGAATCACGGAGTTTTGGAGCAAGTCTACTTGAAGATGATGATCGTCAAGAAGACTTAGGTATCCTAATTTAGATAGAGTTTTTAGATCCATTTGTAAAGCTTAGTTTAGTTGATATGCTCAAGTGCACAAAACACACACGTTTTATGATTGAGTTTTGGTTTTCATGAATAGTTGATCAAAATAAGTTTACATATGTTATATGTATAGTAGATGTTTTCTATTTATACATACATGCTTTAACTTGTTAAACAAACTTATTTTGTTATCCCTATTCATGTTTTGGAAAAATCAAGTTTGACAAAATACAAGGTTTTGTTTTTGATAAAATTGGCAAGACACAAAAATGAATTGATATGTTGATATATTGTCTTGAAATTTTTATCACATGTTTATGTTTCAACATAAAATGATAAAACAATTTTTATGGTATTTTTAAAAGAGATAAAAGATTTTTTAGAAAATATTTTTTCAAATTTTTCTGACCTGGTTTTGTGCTGACAGGCTGGTCGGCCGACCGGGACGGTCGACCGCACCAAGGGCCGGTCGACCGGGCCGGTCGACCGATGTGCACAGACGTGCACGTCTGTTAGGCACAGTGGACGGTCGACCGAGCCGGTCGACCGGGTCTGAGAGCTCTGCTCTCGGTTTGTTTCGGTCGACCGGGCCGGTCGACCGCTATTGCCCAACGGTCACATTTTTGACCGTTGGCGGTCGACCGGACCGGTCGACCGGTGGCCTGTCAGGCTGCCACATCAGCCTAACGGCTAGTTTTGTGTAGGGGCTATATAAACCCCATCTCTTTGGGGATTTTGCCCAAGTTTTTTAAGAGAAAAATTTCCAGTTTTCTGAGGTGTTTAAAAGAGTTTTCAAAAGAGTTTTAAGTGCAAAAACTTCTCATCTTTATTTGTTTTGGGTTTTTGAAAAATCAAAGAAAAATAGGTTTTTGGGATTTTTGCTTAGATCTTCAATTCTATCATATTGCAAGTATTTTCCCAAAGATTTTTCTTTGTTGCTTGTTTCAAAAACACTTGTTTCCACACTTGAGCTATCTTCTATCCTAAACTATTAGGATCTTGTTTTTGTGGAAAAAGATAAGAGAAAAAGAAAGAGAAGTGTTTGAGGTTGTTTGTTGTAAACCTCATAGTTGTAAACACCCTTATATTTGTGAATCCCTCTTCGGTAGAGGTGATCGGGTGATTGTGTTGTGGATCCCTCTTAGGTAGAGGTGATAGTGTTTGGTTGTGAGCCTCTTCGGTAGAGGTGTGTGGATTGGTTGTTGTATTGGCTACGGGCCTAACCCCTCGATTGTGAGGAGGTTGTTGTTGAGAGAGGAGTTTGGTACTCCTAGAGTCGTAAGAAATCCTCTTCGGTAGAGGTTCCCTCGGTGGGAGTTGAGATAGTGGAAATCCTACACGGTGGTGTAGGCGGGGATGTAGAGCAAGGTGCTCGAACCTCGAAACAAATCTTGGTGTTTGCGTTTTGATCCATTGTCTCTCTAACTCTCTCTCTCTTTACATTTGTGCAAAGCATCATTTCATACAAGCATCATACTTTCATAGCATTCATATTATATACATTGCTTGTGTTGCCTTGCATCTTTCATATTGTAATTTATCCTTGATTGCTTGGCTTGATTGTGTGTGCACATATTTCTTATTGCTTGGATTGCTTGTGTGTGTGTGCCTAACTTATACTCATCCAACAAGAGCTTCACATAGCACCTCAACCCATTTAAAGGGAATCAAGGGGAGTTAGTCCAGAGCCTCGCAAGGGAATTCGGCTACACTTGTTGTATTGTATTAGTTTGTGCATAATTTGCATTAGCTTCCGCATTTAGCGCACTTAGTTTGCATTAAGTTTCTTAGATTAGCAATCACACCTATTCACCCCCCCTCTAGGTGTTTTTCAATTGGTATCAGAGCTAGTGCTCCTGATACTTAGGCTTAACATCCTAGGAGTGAGATCCTTTTGCTTGCTAATCTTCATTTGCATTTGCTTGTTTGAACACATTTAGTTTATACCATGGACTTCATGACCCCACCTAGCTATGATCCTTCCAACATTGATATTTGGAAGTATAGGATGTCCATGTACCTAAAGACCCTAGGTTTGCATGTCTTCCTTGCCGCCACCAAGAGATGTTATCTTGGTGATGGTAATCATATAGGGGCCAATGCACAAGCCCTAGAGGCCATTAGAAGCACTTTATCTAAAGATTATTTTTTAAGTGTTTCTAATCTTGATTCCGCCTTTGCAGTGTGGAACAAATTGACAACAACCACCACCTCCAAGCTTCAAGTGCCAAATCAACCGGAGGAATTTAGTGGAGAATCCGATTCTCAATGCTTCATGGTCCAAGGAATGACTCCCTTGAGGTACATTCGGAACCCCACTATGATAGCAATGATTGTTCTAGTTCTTCAAATGATCATATTGATGTCCATGCTATAAATGAAGAACTTTCAATTGTTTGTGAAAAACTTATAGAAAAATATAAGATTTGAAAAAGAAAAGTCTAGGAATTGAAAAAGAAAATAAGTGTTTACAATCTAGATTTGATGTTGTTTTGCAAGAGAAAGAGGAGATTGCTAATGAAAGGGATTCATTAAAATCTCAACTTGGTCTTGCACTTAAAGAAAATGAGTTTTTAAAATCTAAAAATGATTGTGAAAATCTTTTGAAGAAAAATGAAAATTTGTCTTCAAAAGTAGATTTTGTTATAAAAGAGAATGTTGATTTGAAAAATAAAATTATTTCTATTTCAAATGATCTAGATGGTTGTTTAAAGAAAAACATTGTTTTGCAAAATAAGATTGATGCACATGTTTGCCATGCTAGGGTAGTATCACACACTTCACCTATTGCATGCCACACTTCTTCTTCTAAGATTAATGATGATATTTGTTTGCTTAAGAAGAAGGTTGATTGTTTGGGCTCCACTATGAGCCAATGTGCCATGAACCACTCACGGTTGGAAACCTTGGTTCGAAAGAAACAAGTTCCATCCTTTATGCATGCACACCCATCATAGCATACACATGCTCCACACGGACACCATCAACACATGTATGCTCATGTGTACTCATGTACACATTGTGGACGTAAGGGCCACCTTGCTAAATTTTGTTTTGATAGATTACATACTACTAATTTAGCAAAGAAATTTGTTTGGGTTAGAGAAGGGACTAACCCCCATGGACCCAACAAGATGTGGGTACCAAAGACCACCCCTCCTATTGTTTTTGATGTAGGTGTGGGCTCTCACATGACGTGAGAGTAATGACACCTTGGAGTGGATGCGTTCCGGACTTAAAGGAAATCAAATGGATGCATCACTTTCAAGGGAAGATTTGGTGGAGATGACCACCATGTTTTGGAGACAAGGAAAGTTGCTTCTTCGGTTTTGATAACAATCCTTTACTCCCATTTATTGTCTACATGCTTTTAATATTCATTGTTTATAGCATGTCTTTGATGTCTATGGATTAGTATGTTCATTCCATGTTTATTAGGTCCTTGACATACATGTATATTATTTGAGACACACATGCTTATGTGAACCCATACTTAGTGTTCTCACTTTTGTTTGAGCTATAATGTACATCATGAATCTAATACATGTGAATTTACATAATAATCATGTTTTACCTTTATCATGATGATTTTTATATGTGTTTTTGATGCTTCATGTTTAGAATATATGTTTAGATGTTTGTTTTCATTAAGACTAGTTATATACTTGTACATAGAGTGGGCTGCAAATAAATCTATATATGTTGAGCTTGATTGCTTATTTGAACCCATTACATGTGTTAGTATAGTCTAGTTTTGATGATTCATACATTTTAAACTTGTATTCCCATTTTTGAATTTGTTTTATGAGTTTGCATTTCATGTATATGTGCATTTTGCCAAAACATTAAGATATACATGTATACCCCTTGAGTCATTTGCCTTTCATGCAAATTTATATATATGGACTCATATGTGTTTAGGGATATGTATGAATACTTATTGTGATTGACAATTTATACATATACCTTGAAATGAAAATTGCCTTGATGAAAATTTAGCTTATCATGATTTTCATATTTTTCATGTGTTCAATATTTAACTTCATGTATATGTCTATCTTATCCAAACTATTGACTATACATGAGTATCCCTCTTGAGCCACGTGCCTTAATGCATATATTTTGTGGACTCTTTATGTTTTGGATATGTATGTATATTTTAGCTTGTATTAGACATACATATGCCTTGAAGATTAAATAAGGAGTTTTATATGATTTTTCATGTTTTTGATGGAATTATGTTTTAAGGAATAATTGAGCTTAATGAAATATTTTTCATGATTATGATCTTCACATATTATTTGTACACTCATATCTATTGCTCATGTTTTGTTTCTCATGAGTTATGCTTCATTGGTTAGAGTGATGATTATCATGTGAATTTCAATTTTGTTTTATTCCTTACTTGAAGGATTTCGTGCTAGTTAACAAGTTTTCCATTTGACTAGTTGCGGTGTTCTTCATTTTGGTAGTGATTTTCAAACAAAACTACATTTTCAAATCTATCTTTGAAAACCCCTACCTTCCAAGGGCGGTAGGATGGGAGATCATGTTCATGTATGCCCTAAATTGAAAATTTTTAAAACTTGAATTATGATTGGGTGGTAGAGAATATGATGTATACACTTGAACTTATTGTTATGTCAATTGGTATCATTGAACTCTTTCAATTGGTATCATTTTGATTTTCTTGTATACTCATATATGTTTTGTATGTATGTATGCTTAAATTCCAAGTATATCAATTTCTATTGGTATCTATCTTTCATACATATATATATTTGTGTTTATGCTAGTGCTTGAGTTTCAATTTTGTTTAAATTGATTACTTTTAAATTGTTATCAAGACTATGCATGACTTTAGTTTGTATTTCATAAAGGGGGAGAAAATTTGATTTTGTATTTCAATTGGTATTTGTACTCCCACTCTTTATGATTAAAAGTTGTTATTTTAAACATATGATATCAACATCAAATTATATGTTTTTAAAATGAACAATTCTTACTATTGGTATCAATGTCTCTATGTAAAATCTTTTCAATTGGTTAAACATAACAAATTTTGAATACATTTAGTATCAAGATTCATGTTTTAGGAATTCAAGATTTATGTTTAATTACAATTGGTATCTCATATGTTGTTTAAAGAATATATTCAAAATTTTGATCTGTATTTCCTATATGCAAGGAGAGCTTAACATCTCTCTTACATATAGATTCATGTTGAGTATATTATAAATTGAGGAGCTTGACAACTCTTCTTTATATGATATACGTGTGTAGGGGGAGCTTCACATCTCCTCTTATGCATTACATAATATGTGTTATGTGAATTGGGGCGTGTCATCCCTTCTTCATGTAATGCATATGTGTAGGGAAGCTAACTTAGCGTCTTCCCCTTCATGAATGTATATAGCATATAACATATATTGATTCTTGTTTATTGGTATCAAGATGCTTCATTGACATATTTTTAATTGATATCATGTTTGTAGTCACCCCTTATTGATTTTGTTTTTTGTTTTAGACAAAAAGGGGGAGAACATTGTCTTTTATTGTTTTGTTTGACATAAAGGGAAGAAAGATTTTTACCCCTCATTTTATCTATGGTTTTGATTGTTTACCCCTTTGTTGATGATTGACAAAAAGGGGGAGAAAGATTTATGAAGTTTTATATGCATGCTTATGTTTATGCATATATCATGTTTTAATCTCAAGAATATTAAGTTTAATTGATATATAGAGTTTGCTTTGTAATTGGTATCTAGAGCTTATTTTGTTTTGAATATTCCATTTGATATCTAGAACCATTTATTGTTTATGCATACGCATGTTTCATGTTAACATTCATTGCATATATTTATTGTTTATCCCTATGCATGAGTTAAGGGGGAGCTTCTTTGAAGCTTATCTTTAATCCATGCATATATAACTCCATGAGTTTTGTCATCATCAAAAAGGGGGAGATTGTTGGCCCAATGGCCTTCCACTCTAGTTTTGATGATGATCAACTCATGTAGTTATGTTTACTAATATTCTTGTGTCTCTAAGTTTCAGATCATTAACAGGATATTAGTTGGTGATTAGCTTCAACAAGATGATTAGAAGCTTATCATGGTGATTCCGGTGCCAAAGCTTAAAGATCATACCTTTGCACTTGGAGAATCACGGAGTTTTGGAGCAAGTCTACTTGAAGATGATGATCGTCAAGAAGACTTAGGTATCCTAGTTTAGATAGAGTTTTTAGATCCATTTGTAAAACTTAGTTTAGTTGATATGCTCAAGTGCACAAAACACACACGTTTTATGATTGAGTTTTGGTTTTCATGAATAGTTGATCAAACAAGTTTACATATGTTATATGTATAGTAGATGTTTTCTATTTATACATACATGCTTTAACTTGGTAAACAAACTTATTTTGTTATCCCTATTCATGTTTTGGAAAAATCAAGTTTGACAAAATACAAGGTTTTGTTTTTGATAAAATTGGCAAGACACAAAAATGAATTGATATGTTGATATATTGTCTTGAAATTTTTATCACATGTTTATGTTTCAACATAAAATGATAAAACAATTTTTATGGTATTTTTAAAAGAGATAAAAGATTTTTTAGAAAATATTTTTCCAAATTTTTCTGACCTGGTTTTGTGCTGACAGGCTGGTCGGCCGACCGGGACGGTCGACCGCACCAAGGGCCGGTCGACCGGGCCGGTCGACCGATGTGCACAGACGTGCACGTCTGTTAGGCACAGTGGACGGTCGACCGAGCCGGTCGACCGGGTCTGAGAGCTCTGCTCTCGGTTTGTTTCGGTCGACCGGGCCGGTCGACCGCTATTGCCCAACGGTCACATTTTTGACCGTTGGCGGTCGACCGGACCGGTCGACCGGTGGCCTGTCAGGCTGCCACATCAGCCTAACGGCTAGTTTTGTGTAGGGGCTATATAAACCCCATCTCTTTGGGGATTTTGCCCAAGTTTTTTAAGAGAAAATTTCCAGTTTTCTGAGGTGTTTAAAAGAGTTTTCAAAAGAGTTTTAAGTGCAAAAACTTCTCATCTTTATTTGTTTTGGGTTTTTGGAAAATCAAAGAAAAATAGGTTTTTGGGATTTTTGCTTAGATCTTCAATTCTATCATATTGCAAGTATTTTCCCAAGATTTTTCTTTGTTGCTTGTTTCCAAAAACACTTGTTTCCACACTTGAGCTATCTTCTATCCTAAACTATTAGGATCTTGTTTTTGTGGAAAAAGATAAAAGAAAAAGAAAGAGAAGTGTTTGAGGTTGTTTGTTGTAAACCTCATAGTTGTAAACACCCTTATATTTGTGAATCCCTCTTCGGTAGAGGTGATCGGGTGATTGTGTTGTGGATCCCTCTTAGGTAGAGGTGATAGTGTTTGGTTATGAGCCTCTTCGGTAGAGGTGTGTGGATTGGTTGTTGTATTGGCTACGGGCCTAACCCCTCGGTTGTGAGGAGGTTGTTGTTGAGAGAGGAGTTTGGTACTCCTAGAGTTGTAAGAAATCCTCTTCGGTAGAGGTTCCTCCCTCGGTGGGAGTTGAGATAGTGGAAATCCTACACAGTGGTGTAGGCGGAGATGTAGAGCAAGGTGCTCGAACCTCGAAACAAATCTTGGTGTTTGCGTTTTGATCCATTGTCTCTCTAACTCTCTCTCTTTACATTTGTGCAAAGTATCATTTCATACAAGCATCATACTTTCATAGCATTCATATTATATACATTGCTTGTGTTGCCTTGCATCTTTCATATTGTAATTTATCCTTGATTGCTTGGCTTGATTGTGTGTGCACATATTTCTTATTGCTTGGATTGCTTGTGTGTGTGTGCCTAACTTATACTCATCCAACAAGAGCTTCACATAGCACCTCAACCCATTTAAAGGGGAATCAAGGGGAGTTAGTCCAGAGCCTCGCAAGGGGAATTCGGCTACACTTGTTGTATTGTATTAGTTTGTGCATAATTTGCATTAGCTTCCGCATTTAGCGCACTTAGTTTGCATTAAGTTTCTTAGATTAGCAATCACACCTATTCACCCCCCCTCTAGGTGTTTTTCAGGTTCGTCGGCTGCAAGTGTGAGAGAGAGAGAAAAAAAAAGTGAAATAAATAGACAGTTTTAGGGCTGAAATCAACGCTCGGTCGACCGGTCGGTCGACCCAGAAACCCGAGAGCTCTGTAACTTCAGAGCGGTCGACCGGTCGGTCGACCCAAGAATCCCGAGAGCTCTGCAGACTTGCAGCGGTCGACCGGGACTTAAAGTCGGTCGACCGATAACAGAAAAGAAATAAAAGCAAATTATTTCATGCGAAGTCGGTCGACCGCGACCTATATCCGGTCGACCGGCTTTGCCTGAAAACCAGTCTGCAGCAACAGGCTAAAGAAAAATTTAAAAGGAATTTTAATAAAATACAAGTATGATATATTATACATACAGGATTACAAACAACATGTTTTAATCTTTATTAAGTTATCATATCAACCAAAAATACATACAATACATTTTATTTTATTTTTCATATATAAGACAAAGTTTTTAGAGATGTTGAAGCCGAATACCCAGTGACGGGTTCTGAACTTCATCCTCTTGATTCCTCTTGAAAGAGTTGAGGTGCGCAATTGCCATCTCTAAGGTATTTTCTTTAAATATGAAATTTTTACAAAATTTATTCTTAGTTTTGAAATAAAGTGTAGTTAGGTGTATATAGTCAAAACTTAGACATGTAGACATTCGAGAAATAAAGCATAAGAGACAAGATATCAAAATCAAACATGGCATATACACAATCATGATAGAAATGTAGCTTTACACTAACATATGTCAATGGAGTACAAAAGTAAACTATCAATTCTATGCATATGTATATATAACCAAAAATTAAAAACTTTTAAATGGAGAGGTTACCGAACATGGGCAATCTCCAAAATTAGGTGCCTCCACGATAGCGATGCAAACGCGATGTGATCTTTGAGCTTTGTTGCAACCACCACCCGGGCACCGTTTCCCCCTATGTCTTGGAGGAAGAAGATCCACCTGTTTCAATTACAATTGGTGGGTCTTTTGGTACCCAAATTTTCTTGGGTCCTATTGGATTAGTACCGGGGCGAACCCAACATTTTTATTATGCACATTATGCTTAGCAAAACAAAACTTTTCTAAATGGCCTTTGCGGCCACAATGTGTGCATACATAAATTTTACTACTACCATACATATGTGCATGCTTATGAGTGTGTGCATGTTTTCGTGCATGTGTATGGTGTGTGCGTTTCCCTTGGGTTACTCCCTTAGGAAATCTAGATGCAATTTTCTTTAAATCAAAAGCACAACTTTTAAGAGTAGAGTCTAAAACTTCAACCCGTTTTTGAATCTCTACAAATTCATTTTTATTAATAGAAACCATAGGGGTTTTTCCTTTATTAGCCAATTTATATTTATCAAAGTCATTTTTCATTTTTCAAAAGCAATAGATAAAACATTCTTCTCATTAACTACTATTTCAAATTTGTTCTTCAAAACTTCATTTTCCTTTTTCAATTTTTTATTATGAGATTGTGAAATCTCATATCTATGTTGTAACTCTTCGAAAAAATGTGCAAGTTCATCCATAGTAAGATCATCATCTTCTAAAGAGTTTTCAAAAGTTACCTTAGAAGCATCGTCTCCTTGTGCCATGAAGCACATGTGAGCGGCGTCGTTCTCCTCTTCGGATTCCGACTCCGTGTCATCCCACGTTGCTACCATAGCTCTCTTCTTCTTGGGGACATTCTTGGAGGTGGTCGCTTGAAGAGCGGGGCAATCGGCTATGAGATGTCCGATCTTCTTGCAATGGAAGCAAGGACCGGGTTCTTCTCTTTTCTTCTCAAATCTTCCTTGAGGTTTCCCTCTTCGGAAGTTGCTTTGCCTTCCCTTCTTGTAAAACATCTTGCCCACCTTCCGGATGAGCATGGCGAAGTCCTCATCGCAATCCTCTGATGAGTCGTCCTCTTCATGGATGGTTGGAGTGGCTTTGAAGGCAAGTGTTTTCTTCTTGGGTGCCTCACTTTCTTCTCTTACCTTCATCTCCATCTCATGCGTCTTGAGATTTCCGATGAAGCCGGAGAAGTCCATCTCCTCCCTATCGTTTAGCTCCTTGAGGGTAGTCGCCTTTACTTCCCAAGCTTTGGGAAGAGCTCGAATGACCTTCCTTATCTTTTGGTCATTGTCAATTGCGTCACCTAGAGAAGATAAAGCATTAGTGATTTTGGTGAAACGCGTGAGCATGTCATCAATGCTCTCATTATCAACATGTAAAAGTTCTCATATTGAGAACGTAACAAGTCAATTTTTGATCTTTTGACTTGTGACGTTCCTTCATGAGTCACAATCAAAATATTCCAAACCTCATATGCGGATTTACAATTAATGATGCGTGAGAGGTCATCTTCATTAAGGGCTTGGGTTAAAGCATATTGAGCCCTAGCATTAGCCTCATAGTCTTTGGAGGTGTCCTTGGACCATGAACTCTCATCAGTGAGGGGTTCAACAAATTCTCTAGTAATGGACCTAGCAACCCTAACTCCTAAAGACTTAAGGAAGAGGTTCATCTTGACCTTCCAAATGGGGAAGTTCAAGCCATCAAACTTAGGTGGGGACTTGATGCTAGAAAAATCAAGTGAAGCCATAGATGAATAGTAAAATGCACAAAATATGAAGAATGCAACAAATAATTATAGCCAATAACAAGGATCTCCCTAAGGTGGTTAAACCTAATTGTAGGGTTAGGCTCTGATACCAATTGAAATCACCTAGAGGGGGGGTGAATAGGTGATGGCTATATGTAAATGGCACAAATGCGGAATTTAAAAATTTAACTAAACAAGTTGCTCAAAATAAAAGACTTGCAATAAGGAAGCAATTAATAGTGCAAGAAATAAAGGAGTTTGAGTTGAGAGAAATTTGAGCAAACGCAAACACGCAGATATGTTTCCGAGGTTCGAACCACGCTCTACGTCCCCCCGCCTTCACACTTGAAGGATTTCCACTATTGTAGATCCCACTGGATCGTCAATACAAGGACACACTTGTCCTATCTCGCGTGATGCCGCAACACCACCCGGAGCACACTAGCTCGCTTGAGGCCGATGCCTCTACAACTTCACTCAAGAAGAAAATGATCACACTTGATCAAAAATCGCTCACTTGCACAATCCTATAACCATATGTAGATGAAGAGTTTGGGATTGTGTAGTGCAAAAACTTAGAGAGAAGTAGAGGTAAAGACTTCAAATGGGTGTCTAGAAATTTTGGGCTTTTGGAGAGAAAATCTTTTCTAAATGAAAGCCTTTTGAGAATTTGTAAATCTTTTGAAAATATCTTATCAAAAAAGTATATAATCATGTTGAAGTGACCTCCTATTTATAGGAGATGAAAAGACTATCAAACAGCTGAAAAGATCCGTTGGGATGAGATCCCAACAAAAAGTGAGTCAGAAAATAGAGCTGTTGGAGTCTGTCAGAAAATCTGACAACAGCCGGTCGACCGCCAACGGTCAGAAATATGACCGTTGGGGGACATCGGTCGACCGCCCGGTCGACCCAAACTACCCGAGAGCACTACAGAGTGCTCGGTCGACCGAGCGGTCGGCCGACGTGCACATGCACAGTTTGTGCACGTCGGTCGACCGGGACGGTCGACCGTCTTCTGTCAGTTCTGAAAAATCAGAACTTGCAGAAACCAGAAACAGGAAAATATGGTTTGGTCTTTAGGTTTAAGGTTTTGGATCTTGTAAAACTTAGAGTATGAGTATATGTCACTACTCTAACAAGTTAAAACATTTTGATAAATATCCCTTTTGATAAAAGCTTGTTTTTCCGAAAATTGTTTTTCCAAAACTTAAACTATTTTCCAAAAACATGTTAGCTCTAAATCTAAGTTAAAAATAGAAATTGAAAACCTTTTTGAAGTCATGAACCAAACTAAAATGTGTGTGTAAGTGATAATCCCATAACTCTACTTCTAACATCTAGTTTTGACAAAATATCTAAAAAGCAAAAATACAAACATAAATCTTGGTGTTTTAGATAGTCTTGATCTTGACTTGGTCTTTTCTTCAAGGTCTTGATTCCGAAGCTTCCTATTGTGCTTGGCTTGGAATGCAAATCTTTAGCGGCATCCAAACTTGTGAGTCTTGATTGTGGAGCCGTCAAATCAACCTGTTTTAACCTGAAATTCTTTTAAACAAACTTGTTAAATATATAACTAGATATGGTTTGTTATCATCAAAATATCCATCAAGATATAGGGCTAATGGCCTTTGGGCCAACACTTCCTTCCTTCCTTCCTTCTTTAATCCTTTCTTTCTTTCTTTTAATTTCTTTCCCTAAATAATAACACTTTTCCCACATTCTTAAAATACACATCCCTCATTCTAAATTTACTTTCCCATATTTACAACCCTACCCCTCCCATTTTAATTCATAATCCTTATCTAAAAATATCCTATTTTCTCTCTCTTTCTCTCTCTCCTTCCTACAACTTTCTCTCTCCTCTCTCTCCCCCCTCTCATTCCCCCTCTAATATTAATATATATTTATATTTATATATTTTAATATATACATATGGGCTAGTAGCTTGCTTGTACGGTTTGCGGGTTTCTCGGACTTTTAACCAGTATTTCATCCCGATTTCAGGTGAGTATTTTTTTAATACACTTAAAAATAAACGCTCTTGTATTTATAGCATGATATTGATATGTGAATATTTTAACATGCCTAGCATTTGCTACTGTAGTTTTAGTACATGATACAATGCTATGCGAGTTAATAATGATGTTATACTCAGTATTTACCCGACACTTGACATGTTATAATTGATATATGATTTATGACACCGCACTCGGTATTGACACCGGCACTCGGTATTTACACCGGCACTTGATAGATTATACTTGATACCTGTTCCACGACACTTAATATTTAGACACCAGTATTTGACATATGTCATGCTTAACACCTGCTCCTAATACCCGGTATATGACATGCTTTCATGTGGTACAAGTACATTGACTTGACATCGTGACTCTTGACCGGACACTACTACCCCTGATACTTGTATTATATGACATATTCACGACTATCACTTTTATGGGGACTTGGCATGATTATTATATTATTACCAGATATTTGGTACTCCTGAACTCTTGTACTCCTGAACTCCTGTATACTTGAACCCCTGAAATAGGGAGGCTCCCGACATTACTCCTGATATTATACTCATGTTGACCCCCATAATAGGATAACCATGGATATTGGACTTTTGTGAATACCCTGTGGACTTTATTATTTAACACTCTGTTATATTTAAATAACTTACACCGGGACGAGAGAAATTGATGGGTATCGATATAGCTTCTGTGTTTACGGTGGCCATACATATGTTGTACAACTATTCCTTTTAGATTCGACCTGGAGGCCACCAGGCATTTTCGAGAGGTATACTGGCACCCGTACCCCCTTGCCTGCCTGTCGGGTGTGCTATAATCCCCTAGGTATATCCCTGTGGGGAACAGTGACACTCTATTCCTGTTCGGACGTATACTAAGACCTTCGGGCATATAGTAAGTCCCGGTGCCTAGCGGTACATTCCAGCTCAGTACCGGATACTCCTGGACCGTTGTCCCGAGCATGCACGGGACCCATTCTAAACATGGTTCGTCGTTCCCCATCAATTTTCAATAACCAACCTCGGTCGACTTGTATGCGGAAGTATATGGCACCGGTCATATACCGAAACATACAAATTGAACGAGTCTTAATAATAACTTGATAATTGACTTAATACTACATGAATTTTATTGTCATATCCATAATTTTTTCTATTGTAGTTACTCCATGCTTGCTAATTTGATTACATGACATTTGACCTTATTTCATGCCACATAAATTCTAATGTCATTTCCATATTTCACTATTTATTGTAGTTATTCCATGCTTATTAATTTGGGTACATTACACTTGACCTGATGCACTTGCTTTTATTTATACTTACCATTTGGCTTCTTTTTGCACTCGCTGGGTTGCCCACTAACTACCCTGTATTTGTATGTTCAGATTTAGCAGGTTGGACTGAGGTTGACCCTTCAACTGAGGACCAGGCCTACTTCAAGGAGCAGGCATCAGCCATAGTTCCATCCCGTCTTCCCCGCTCGCAAGACTCCCTCTCCAACTCGTGAGTCTTTATCGTTTGTACCATGTTCAGTCTACTTTTGTACTATCTGGTGATGTAATATTGATGTAATATTATGTCACTATTTGTGATGACTAAGTACTTGTACTATTTTACAATACAACTTCTATTTGGATTATGAGATGATCTTAGCCATTGGATGCTTAAAGAACCTTGATCCATCCTATTAGGAGTTGATCTCCTTAATCTAGAAGAATTCTAAACCCTTTAATTTTAAAAATAAAGCTTCATTGAATAGAAACTGAATTATATTCATACTCCACCAGAAAAGGAAATTTGCGCCTAAAAAGAAAACTGATTCTGCTTCAGGAATCACCTCAATTAGTAGACTTATCATAATGATTAGTCGATTAATTCCTTCCATTAGTCAACTTATTATCTTTATAGTTGACTACTGTATAATGCTTCATTTTTTTTCTACCTCTGTATCTGCCCTGTCGACTATAAAGTTGACTGGTTTCATTTGTCGACTTATAAAACTTATAAGTCGACTAATCCGTACCAACTTGGTTTGCTTCTTCTGCTTCAAACCATCATCTTCTCTAACTCGACTGGATCTTCTTGGTTCATCATCTCCTCTTGAAATAAGGCAAAATCCTAACAATATCTAACTTGACTTGCTTTTCAAGCCTTTAACAAAACGCCTTGAGATTTTGAATTACTACCTTGATTTTTTCCTTTATTGTAACCGTATCGTGAAGTTTTTAAACTCTTTCCCCTCTCTCCGGGTCTTTGGTTGTTTACCGCCATGCTTGGGCCATCTCAGGACTTACCCGAATGCATTCTTTTTTAGTTATCTTACAACACTTAGACCCGTTATAGTTTTTCTTGAAGCTCCACCTCGAAGTGAGCTCCCTTCAAGCTTTGTATTGAAATTCTTTGACCTAGTTTCTTTTTTTAGCTTGCATTGCATCACCATTGCTACCAGCAAATTTCATTTTGTGACGACTTTCTGGCCATTGGGGTCTCATCGGTCTTGAGGCAATTTATCTATAATTCTGCTATGATTTTACTAACTTTATACAAATATTGTCAAGGGTTTGTCGTGTCATAGTCTTTGACTGATCTCACTTGGTGGTGGTCCACCTTCCATCGATTTTAAGCTTGAGACTTACCGTCTCCACATAACTGTCATGGTCTTATCAAGTCTTTTGCCACATACTGTCTTGATCTTTTTCATCAATCAGGGCTTCAAACCTGATAGATCCATCAATGCCTACAATAATCTCACCATGTCATAACTAGTCTATCTAATTTTGACTATGATTTCTGTCGATTTCTTTAAATGATATGTACATAACCTGAAATCACCTAGAGGGGGGTGAATAGGTGACTAGCTAATCTAATGGTGAATTAATGTGAAATCAAAACTATTTATGTAAACTAAAAACTATTAAGCTAAACACACAAGGTATAACCTAAGAGTGTAGCCGAATTCCCGGTGAAGGGCTCTGGACTATCTTCTCAAGATTCCTCTAGATAAGAGTTGAGGTGCCGCTATGGCTCTCTTGGTTGAATACAAATGGGAGCAAACAATCCCCAACATATAACAATTAAGCACAAATATATCAAGCAAGTAAAGAAAAAGGTAATATAAGCATGCAAGATATAAACACAAGTGAGAGATAGAGAGAGCAATCGCAAACACGGGAGATTTGTTTTGAGGTTCGAGCACCCTTACTCTACGTCCTTGCCTTCAATACTGTGAAGGATTTCCACTATAAATCGATCCCACCGGATCACTCGGTGTCGCAACACCTACAACGAGTTCACACTAGAACTCCTTGGACTCACTAGTCCCTCTTGTTCCCACAAGAACTACACACCACAAGCACACTAGCTTGCCGAGGTCGCACCTCTATACCGAGCTCTCACTAGAACTCGAAACAACGCGAACCCGCAAGTCCGCCTCCTCAAACACAAAGAATGAACACTTGTGATCTAAACACTTTGATCACCTAAAAGTACTCTCACAACAACTCTCCTATAGGATTGATATAGTAATGGAAAGCTCAAGTATGTGTGAGAAAAATTAGGATTGAATTTGTGGTGAAAAACTCGAGAATCACTTTTAAAACTCTTGATAAACTCTCCTTTTGATTTGGAAATATTGGCTCTAAAATATGTGGATAAAACCACTAATATAGGTGGGAAAAACTAGCCCAAAACTCTCTTGAAATCTTGTGAAAATAGTCCAAGGGAACCCCAATATATAGGCCACCAAAATCTAGTCATTGGGGTCCAAATCAGCAATCTGGACTGCTGGCGGTCGACCGGCCAACGGTCAGATTTCTGACCGTTGTGCCAGCGATCGACCGGCCGGTCAACCGTTGCCTGGCAAATGGCCCAGCGGTCGACCGCCTGGTCGACCAGGCCATTTTCAAAGAGCAAAAACTCTCTAGCAGTCGACCGGCTCTTGGCCGTGCACGTTTGTGCACGTCGGTCGACCGGTGCAGTCGACCGGCAGAAGGCCAGTCCAGCTATTTTCAGGGATTAAAAACTTAGCTTTTTACCTTCAATAAAATCCCATGAATTCTCTAAAAATATACAAAAATAAGTTCAGTAATATACTTTGATATACAAACATGTTTGAGTAAAAATCAAAACATGTTATAAATAATTTGAACTATTTTTGTAATATGGAAGTTTTGCCTTAAACAAAAATCTGTATTTTCTAAAATCGATTTTTCCAAAACTTCTCTAAATACAAAAATAAGATATTCTAAACACTTTATAAGCTTAGTGAGTATGGATATGATCTACTACACATATATGATGAAATATCTATATTTTTGACATTAAGCTCTAAAATAGTTTTGATAAAACACATGTATTTTTTGAAGCTTAAAACCAAACCGGTATTTTTCAAAACGAAAACACTTTTATGAAAACACGTATAAATCTTGTGTGTGAGTGTATATAAACTTGAGCAATCCACCAACTAATCTATCCTTTACATTTTATCTAAAAATAAAATCTTACTACAAACAAATCTAGACACAAGTCTTCTCTTGAAGGTCTTCTTCTTCTTCTTGACTTGGTCAAATCTTGATCCAATGAGCAAGACTCCTCTTGAGTACTTGATACAATCATGATGCGCGAGCTCTTGAATCAACACGTGCTAGCTCCAAAACTTGACTCTAAATCCTTTATTGAAGCTAAATACCAACTAAGATCTTGATCAAATATATGAGACAAATTTAAATACAAGATCATTAGTACTATAACTACATGAGTTAATCATCATCAAAATTAGAGCGATGGGCCTTTGGGCCAACAGAACCTGCATCAGATATTTGAATCTTCTCAATCTGCACCCACCATTACATCCAGAACATTGAAAAAACATAGGGTTCAACATCTTGATCGTCTGAATCCGACTATGATTGCATGATCTACTTTCCAAAATATCTCATCCATTGATCGTCTTCATCACCCTCTGTTGATTTTTCTTTTGACTTGCTGCCTCAGTGAGCCTCCATGGGATGCCTTGTGCGATGGCTCCGTAAGCTCATCAAGCTCGTCTTTTCGTTCACTATTGGTGATGATCCGATCATCACCTCTACATCTACCGTGTTCAAATCTGGCCATCATTGAGCCTTGACGATTTCACCTTGATCAATATACTCTAAAAATCATCAATCTTTAAACAAATCTAAACTTTCTTATTGTCTTTTTCATCTTGATGCCTCTACCGAACTCTATCGACTTGACATCTTCTTCATCTATAGTGCTTCAGTCTTGAGCAAGCAACATTAGCCCTGATACAAATTATTGTGTGCATAACCCTGGACATCATACTAGTTGGGAGATATGGAGATCCTCACTGACGAGCTTAAGCACGCCATGAGATCGATTACCTCGAGAGCACAAGATGAATATTAAAAGATACAAGAAGAACACATAATTTAACGTGGTTCTGCCTAACTTTGGCCTATGTCCACTGGGATAGAACTTGAGAGTGCTTTATTAATAAACTTGATATAAAGAGACCGAACCTTCCTCTTGATCTCACAAGAGTAATTGTCTTCCCCTTGAATCTACGCTTAGATTACAAAAGTATACGTTCTCTCTATGCACCTTTACATTGCTCCTCTCTTTCTTAGATTTTTAAGACCTTCTTGACTTTTTTGAGTCTTACATTATTTTTCACCACAACTTTCTTCTACTATTTTACTCCACCTAAATCCTAGGTTAGAACCTTTATTTATAAGATTTTATAATACAACTCTTATTTGGACAATGAGATGATCTTGGCCATTGCATAATTGAAAAATCTTGATCAATCTTATTAGAAATTGATCTCCTTGATCTAGAAGAATTTTGAATCTTTTAATCTTTAAAAATAAATCTTCATTGAATAGAAATTGAATCCTATTCAAACTCCTTCAGAAAAGGAAATATGCGCCTGAAAAGGAAATGCCTCGATTAGTCGACTTATCATGATGATTAATCAGCTAATCTCTTTCATTAATCGACTTATAATCTATTTAGTCGACTAATATATAATACTTTCTCTCTATTTCTGCCTCTGTATCTGCCAAGTCGACTATATAGTCATTGGTATTGTGTATTAGTCGACTTGTACAACTTATAAGTCGACTAATCTGTACCAACTTGGTTTACTTTTTCTGCTTGAAGTCATCATTTTCTCCAACTCAATTGTATTTTCTTGATCTATCATCTTCTCTTGAAAATAAAGCAAAATCCTAACATTAATATCCTTTGCTGAAGCTCCATCCCGAGTTATATCTACATGTATATGCCCTGTTCCTTCACCATGGATCTTCCGAGTAGGTACATGAAAATCATCATTAACATCACTATTTTGATTCAAAAGCTTTTCTCTCCCCTTCTCATTAATAATTTGTGGTTTAGTTCTCTAGAAAATTTATTTACTTTTCTTAAATATCCCCTTCTTATGTAACCTAAGAATATGTGCCAGAATTGATCTTGTGAGTTTAAAAGATAAATGCATGATCGAGCCTTGCCATCAAATCTAGATTCTCATATTTTGGTATACGAGTGAATGCTCAACATTTAAAATCTCCACCATGCTTACAAATGAGATTCCCTGACCATCTAATATGTACGCTAGAGAAAGATTGACAGTATTTACTGTTGTACACACTTCCTCATTCTTAAAACGTTTCTGGTAACTTCCATATGAAATCTCATTAGGGCATACGTAGACGAAGCTAGATGTACAAGGCCAAAGATCTCAAAGGAACACCCTTGTAGTAAACATAGTTCTCAGGAGCTGGCCATGGCTCTGGTACAAGAAGTGCCCCAAGTGCAAGTGAAGCTTGCTTTGTGTGCTAATATTTCCTGTCCAAGGTGAAACAAAGATGAGGTTCTGATAAATGAATTGCTAACAATCTTTGCTGAGATGTCCAGACATTTTGTTATTGTGATAAAAGTACTTTTTAACATACAGTAATTGCAGTAGTAATATCTCTGGATTACTATGTAGTCATTGCAGTAGTAATATCTTCAAGAACTCCCCGCATCACTCTTTTTTTCCAATTTATATTTACTAGTTTGTTGATTGCAAAGTACTTTCACTCTTGTGAAAAAATCAGGCTAGGGTTTGCTCCTTCTCGTGAAGGACCAGGTGATGGTCCTTCGTGCTGTGGGCCGTCCATCACAGCTGATGGACGGTCCGGAGTGGGAAAGAGAAAAGAAAACGTGTTTTGTGGTGAGACCACAAAACACGTTTTTGTTTTTCTTTCTCTCTCATGTTCAGGTCGTCTATCTGCTGTGATGGATGGCCCACAGCGCGAAGGGCCATCACCTGGTCCTTCACGCGAAGGAGTCAATCCCATCCCGAAAAAATCACTCAGGCTTTCAGACCTTTCTCTCTCGAATACATCCTTAAATGAGAAATATGTTCACTAGTTCCATGGGGTATCTTCATAAGTGTTGCATGCCTCGTCACTTACTTATTATAACTAAAAAGGTTTGTAATGGTGGAATATTAGTTGCCACAAAAAGTATTGTTTGTGGCACATTAGAAAGATCTCTCTGTACAATGGAGCTTCTTCATTTGTAAGATCATGAGTAAATATTATTCTTCACGCATCACTATTACATCATTTACAAGCAAGTGAATATAGCTTAAAATATGACCGATCACAATACCTATTAAAAAAAAATTCATGTGCTTTATGGCTCATAACCAACTAAACATGATGAAAAAGCATCAACATTGTCTCATTACACTTTGATTAAGACAACTAATTGGGTTTCTAACTTTTTTTTTTTGTGAGATAAAACTAGGTTTTGAAGATATCCAAATTTACAAGGGAAACCTGATCCATAGTTATCTCTCTAGTCTATGTGTGCAGCCCAACCCAATCCAAGCCAATCAACTAGAAAATTTCCTTGCATCATTGAATGTTAATTATTTCATTTCTATTGGAGGAAGCATCCTGCAAAAGTAATTTTGCATCTAAGGGTTGTGTGGTTGTTGGAAAATAGAGCAGCGTAAATGTGGTGGGTCGTCCCATGTCAGATTTTAGATGTTTTCAGAGTAAAACACTAAATTTGACATTGCACTGCTCATACAAAAAAGGTTAGGTGAAGGCTGGATTTTACTTATCAGCTTTCACAACAAACAAATAGGCTGAATGGGAAAAAAAAGGAAAAAAAAAGATATGGGACCCCTTGTCATGATAAAAATTTAGTTTTTCATCAAACTTTCAGGACAAACACTCAACCCCAAACTAAAACTCTACGTCTCTATTACGCAAACAACACCCCCCCCCCCCCCCCCCCCCCCCCCCCACCCCCCACCCCCAAAAAAAAAAAAAAATCTTCTTCATTAAATTCCCCCATTAAAGCCCACTACCCACATGTTCCCTCTCCCTCTCTCTCCCCCCCCTCTCCAAAAAAAAATCTAAACATTATAATTAACCATTTAATTACTTCTAATAGACGACATATTATGCACATAAACCACTATTTATTTCCTCCTAATGCTCCTTTGGGAGATGTTCTCAGTTGTTCGTTTGATGCATAAAAGAGAATTTGCAGAAATCCCCCATCCTCCAGTTCTTTATAAATAGTAAGTTTACAAGGTTATTTATACAAACTGCTCAAACCCAAAAGATTTTGGTTCCGCTTGGTTCCCCCGCGTTAACCCGCCCCGCACGAAAAGTCGCCGCCCCACCGATCCAGCCAATAACAACTGCACACGTGTCCCCCAACTGCCTCCCTTTAAAACTCTCGCACCCGCTACTCTTCCTTTCACTCTTGTTACCTCCTTTTCGCTCTCTCTCCAAGCGAGCTTCGATTTTCTCTCTCTAAAACCAGCTCCCAAGAAAAAAAAAAGGCTTTCTGCCCAAGAAAACCCTAGGAATTTCTAGGGTTTCCCTTTTCCCCTCGTTCCGAGATCCTTGAAATGATCAATGCTGGCATGCTTCCGCTCCCCGAACGAAACGAATCTCACTCCCTCTGATCGCCTTCTCAAATCCCAGATCTAAACCCTAGATTGCCCAAAAAAACATTAAAAATTGAAACTTTATGGAGACCCATCAAAGACTTAAGCTCCTGCTCGGTGTAGTCACCCCCATCCTCCTCCTCCTCTTGCTCTACCTGCTCTTCTACTGTTTTCGGGCCAAATGGGTTCGGGTTCGGGTGCAGAAGAAGTCGCTGGAAACGGGAAGGTGCGGGTGCGATTACGAGTACGAGTCGGAGGGGGAGGACCTTATTGGGTTCGCCGGCGGCGAGGAGCTGACGGTGCAGGAGATCCTGGACGCGCCAGGGGAGGTGGTGGGGAAGTCGAGCTACGGGACTCTTTATCGGGCCGGTTTGGCTAAGAGCGGGTCGGGCATGCTGCTGCGGTTCGTTCGGCCCGCCTGCGTGGGGCGAAGGGAGGAGGTGGTGCTGGCGGCGAGGGCGATCGGGTTGGTGCGGCACCCGAATCTGGTGCCGCTCACGGCGCTGTATATGGGCCCCAGAGGAGAGAAGCTGTTCGTGCACCCGTTCTATGAGGGTGGGAATCTGGGTCAGTTCCTTAAAGGTGAGTGCTTTTTTTCTTTTGGTAAAAAAATAAATAAAAGCTTTATTTTTGGTTTGAAATTTTTGATTTTAGGTGGTTTAGTGGCAATGTGGGTGTGATGCTGTGGCTAGATTTAATAAAACTTTGTTTCCTTTTTTAATTATGGGTTATATTAGTTGCCTTTTTTATAAGTAATTTGAAGTGAGTTTTCTTTTTCTCTTGGAAAATAATGACGGAGTGTTTTTTTTTTTGGTCAATTAGTCTGGTAGAGTTGTTAAAGGTTGTATGTGATTATGTTGTTAGAATTAGTGGGATATGCATCTAATTTTTTGGATTTCTTTTTTGGAATGGTTTTGATCTCAGCAATTAAAGTGTGTTGTTGATCATTCATATGGTAAAAAAGAACATTTTAAGAAAATTTTGGTGCATTTTTGTCCCTGAGCTAGTAGACTTGTCTAGAGGCTATTATGTTCAGGTTTTAGAACATTGATTGATGTTATTAGATTTAACTGACTCCTAATTTGCTAATTGACTGTTAACTTGTAAGAGACCAAAAGTAAGAAAAACATTTTTTTTAGAATAAATTTGTGGAGTTGAGGGTTCCTTGGGAAAATTTAGTCCTGATTGTAGATAGCAGTCAAATCACCTCAACAAAAGCCAGCTCAATTACACAAGAAGCTGGCACCCCAAAAAAAAAAGGGTTTTCATTGTGCTTGTCCATTATTGTAGACTTGAGCTGGATTTTGATGTTCTTGTTTGTTTATTTATGGATACACTTTAGTCCCTTTGTGTGTGGTGTTTGCTCTCTGAGGACCTTTCATTTAATTTAGTAATGCCTTCTTAACTTTAACTAGTAACTACAATCTTGGCTTCTTTAATTGTGTTTAGTGTCTGTAGTGTATTGATTGAGCTAGCAAATAGTTAATTATGCTTAGTTTCTGCTGTATATTTCTCCCAAGAGTTGATCTCAAAGCATCTTTTCCCTTTAATCTTATTACTTCCATAATTTCATCTCCCTGAGATTTGTCATCAGAAAGTAGAGTTTTGTTTGTTTTAGTTTGGCTCTTTCTACTTTCAGAAAAAAGTTTGACTCTTTCCATGTAGTACACCCATGCCCGTTCTTCTGTCATGCTTGTCTATTTTTTGACTATTTTTGTTTCATCTAGTCTTGTTCTGTTGTTAGCAAACAACATTGCATTGTTGAACTTTTTTTAACCACAGTAAATTTACATCACATGATATAAGTTAATATTTAGTTAGAACTGATTATCCTCATCTCAGAAAGATCATTTATTAATACATTGGTGATTGTTTCATTCATGTGCAGATGGAAAGGCTGAATCACACATATGGGAGATCATCTACAAGTTATCTTTAGGCATTGCCAGAGGACTGGATCACCTGCACAATGGACTGCAGAAGCCCATAGTCCATGGAAATATCAAGTCCAAGAACATCCTCATTGATGATGATCACCACCCTCGCTTATCTGACTTCGGCCTGCACCTCCTCCTAAACCCTACAGCAGCGCAAGAAATGCTCGAGGCCTCGGCAGCCCAGGGCTACAAAGCCCCGGAGCTGATCAAGATAAAAGATGCCAGCAAAGAGACCGATATCTACAGCCTCGGAGTAATTTTTCTTGAGATCCTTACTCGAAAAGAACCGACGAGTCTTCATCTCCCAGCCTCATTGAAAAACCTGTTCCTTGAGCATAAGATCAATGAAACATTCAGCTCTGATCTCATAGATCAGACTAAAAATAAAACCTCTACCATTGAAGAAGGTTCGGTGAAGTTCTTTCACCTGGCAATGGCTTGTTGCTCTCCCTCACCTGTCTTGAGACCAGACATTAAGCAAATCATCAGAAAGCTTGAGGAGTTGTAGTTAGTGGAACTAATGCATATTGATACAATGCTAATGACAAGTGGGGAGGTCAACAAGGAATCTGACAACCCTTGTGGTCTTTTGGACTTGGATACCTCAGAAACTGTGTGGTGTGAGTCTACAGTGGGCCAGTATGGCAGTATGGTGGTTGGGGGTCCTTTTGGAGGGCACCAGTTTGCCCTCTGACAGAGGAAAATGGTGAAGTAACAGGACAGGGCCAGCAATTGATCTTTAATGCTTGAGTACTGCTTTGGGGAAGGAGCAGTGCATTCTCTTGGGAGGTAGCCACTCTGAAACTGTGGGGGCTGCAATGGCTCATGATTCTTGAATTGTCACTAACTTGTAAAGAAAGTGGAAATAACAAAACCATGTGGCATTAATTGATTCATCACTTCTCACTTCTGGCTTTCTACTGAGCATTTTTTTGTCCTTTCCACTGTGCCATGCATCTTGAAGAGGAACCATGTGATTGGGCATTTCTTTTGTTCCCCCTTGCCCCTTGGCCTTTGGGCTTGCATTGAAGTAGCAACAGAGAAGCTAACATCTGTGATTGGGATAACAAAAATATTACACAGATTTGATCCTGGTTTTTTTTTTTTTTTTTTTTAAACTTCAGTCTTCTAGAGATTCCTTTGGTAATTTTGCATGGTTACAGAGTCATGGATTTGTCTTTGGCAACAAAGTTACAGATTTTGTCTAAATTCATAGCATGCAGGAACTTTCTTTGTTTTGTCAATTTCTTCTCAGACAACCAAATAGCTCCAAACTGTGCTGGGTGCATGCAGACAATAGTTGTAGAAAATGTCATCTTTGCATCTAATGGAAGTATTTTATGCCAAAGTGTACATGTGCACATCTACTGAAAGGTGTCTGGCTCATGCACAACTCAAATCTGCTTCCAACTACTGTCCTCTTTAATGTTTTGTTTGCATGACTTTGCAAGCAGAATAGATCACTGTTTTCCTTTTTGTTTGTTATCAAAGTGTGAATATGGATAGCTGTGTTTGATGATGAGGAAAAGAACAGTTGACCCACAGGCAGCACTGTTGTCTGATGGGCACCTACTGTTGTCTGATTTCTTGTTAGTCTGTGAATGACCCCTACTGACTCCAAAATTTGAACCCAGATGCTGCCAATTCATAAACAGATCTAGTTGAGCTTCTCAAATTGGGTTTCAGGACACTAGTTCAACTGTTCAAGTGCATGTTTCATTTGCTTTGGCCATCTAATCCTTTCATCAGGTCCATTATGACCCATTTATATTTGGATTAGCTCTAATACCCACATGAGCCCATGGCTTGGATTTCTGTGCTGAGAGGATAGAAGCTCAAGCCTTCTAACATCTGGTTTGTGCAGATCAGTTGTATATTAATCATCTCAAAGATGCCACCTTTTTGTTATAATTATTTCCAGGATTAAATGCATTCTTACAGCTTTCTCTGAAATGCAAGTGATTAGCTTGGTTGGTCAGATGCCTTGAGACTGGAGACAAAAAAGCCATGTTGCAGCATCATATTCATAATTTGACACTCTTAAGCAAAAAAGGGGATGCTTCAAGAAACACAAAAGCTTTTCTATCATGATAATTTTTATAGCACCATCTTCAGTGCAAATATTTATAGGATACTATGCATATGTTCATATCTTTGTATTGCAGAGATTTGTAACCAGTGAAGGCTATGATTGTTTAGTGACTTGGAAAGAATCATATAGGGCACCCAGATCACTAATTGCATCCAAGAACGTTCTCAACTTTCAGTTTTCTTTAACAAATATGGAATCAGTGCTTAAAAAGACAGATTAAAGGCATTACATACATTAGAATAATAAAACAGCTTAATTAACTCTTCAGTAAGCTAACAAGAACTGCAATTTTAGCTGCATCTTTGCCTGGACTTCCAAGGTCTTTTAATTATAATCCAAAATGAAGATAAAGCGAAAATCCTAACAATTTGAAGAACATATAATCAGAACTGTGAACTTAGACTTCTGGAAGGGCAAAATGCAAAAAATCTAGGATACATGGTTTATCGATTACCTGAGATAGAGAGAATACCTTCCTTTTTGCATACAAAGTTTGGTCTTCTTGCACCATGCTAATTGTTTAAATAACTTCGTAATTGGACTTCTAAGAAAGCCCTTATCATATAAAACTATTGACTGTACTGTTTCAATCAAGCTAATAAAACAGCACCTTTCTTTTAAAAATAAAAAATAAAAAACTTTTGCTCATCTTATAATCATTTAGAAAGGGTACATGATAATATCAGTAAAAACAAAGAGGATTTCTCAAGCTAATCAAGTTAAAGAAAGAGAAAGATAACACAGTAATTGTAGAAATTATCATAATCATTGGTCATGTGAGGTTTGGATTCTTCACTTGCTAACTCCTTTTTAGAGCAATAGGTGCACTTTTATTCCACTTTGCTGTTCATAGCCTTCACCACATGCTAGTTCAATACCCTTGCTGAAGCTAATTTTTAACCTTCACATGTTTCTGTTAAGCCTTCCATCTTTCATGTGCACTGTTGCCTCTACAAACAATATTTCCAAACCATCTGACTCTATAATAAAAATCATATCGATTTTAATCAGTATTGCTTCAGTAATTCATTTGTTCAAAGAGGAGAGTGCAAGCAACAAAGTCTTCAAAAGAATGTAAAGAATAACTTTGCTAGATTGCATGCATTAACTTACATAAATGTATTAAAATAGTTTCTTACAAATCGGGAAGACAAAAAACTCAAGAAACCTGTGAAAATAAATAATTAAAATTTTTTTGACTTGAGAACAGGTGATAGACGAGAAAACCTGCTTGATATGAACAAAAGAATCAAGAATTATTTACAACGACACAAGCTGATGGTTGAGAGTTCATTTTCTAGTTAGACTCCAGGAAGCATTCATATTTTGTTCCCTTGAGGGTTTTTGTGACTGCCTCCCAGTTCTCAATCTGCTCAGACAACGGCTTTCCGTGTATTTTCACCTGGCGACTCGCTTTCTCTGAGGCACCCTTAGGAACTCTAAAACGTCCATCAGTTTCTGTGACTACAAATTTAGGACAGAATTTAGGTAAGAGGCTGTCATTCTAATGCTAAGGTAACTACCATCATATTAGGAAATCATAGAGAGCTTACCGTGCGATTATGAACAAGATCCTCCTCGTTGTAAAGAACAATATGGTCGTTACTCTTGAAGTGTTTCAAACCATCCACTGTTATCTTGTCAGCTTGTTGCAGAGTTGGAACCAATAACGTCAAATTGAGTGTTGGCTTATATCTTGCTAGTACATCAGTCTGAGCTACAGAATAAACAACAACCTCAGGAGACCATCTTGGAAATAATTATTGATGAATGCCTAGTGAATGATTACTTGAGTCGGTAGCAGTGACCAAGAAATGGTTATGCTTGAATCAGGTGTTAGTTTTGAATCAAGAAAGAACAATTCCTCGTCACATTCAGTTGCTTTATATCTCTGTCATGATTATTTGCAAGTATTGAAACCCTGCGCCGAAGGAGATTTCTTCTGAAGAGGAATATCACAGACACCCCTCTCCGGTTGAAGTATGAAGCTATTTCATCATGGTTCAGCAAGAGACCCTGCAATACCCATGGCAAGAACAGAAATTAAGGTGAAGTGCTCAAGAAATTGCAGCAGAAGAGCAGAAGGCAAGTGAAAACCAAGATAAGATGTTGGGAGTTCCTGTCACCCCTCAACAAAACTGACATCAGTGGTTAACGAAATATTACTTCTTCTGTTATGCAACAATTTTAAGATTAAAGTGAAAAAAAATAGTGAGGTCAATTGCCAGTTACAGAGTTCTTCCTTTAAATATATAAAGGAAAAAAACAATTACGCTGAGAACATCTGCCTCAGATTCATTGATGTATATACTTCCATCTGCAAATTCAGAACACTTACAGAGTACTCATTTTTTAATCAATGGTAACTCCTCCATGAACTTCTTAAGCCCGATCGACTCAAGGGGTTGTAGAATCTAATTTATCCCATACACCATGTCCAGAGAACAAGAGCCTCTTTCTACGATTCTTTGGACATTGAGTTGTTTCATTTTCCACAAGATGGGTGAAGATAAGACTGAGATGCACTTGGGGTCTATTTAAGGGTGACATATTCTTTCACTTTTTGACAATCAAATCAGCAAACAGGATAAATCACTGAAGAGAGGGTGGTTTATATGAATATTTCAAAATATCTGAAGGGTATATATTGCAACAAAGGCATATCTGTCCAACATCTTTTATTGACATATTTCCATCTAGGAGCAACTAAATTGCACCATATTTATCTGTTCTCCAGGATTCATTTCCAACAAGTACGGAAACAGGCTAGTTGTGCATTTGTTAAACCCACCTAATTGAAAATGTTCCCAATATATTTCTCTAGTTTGAAAATTTCTCTGGTCGGAATCCTACTCCAGGTCTTTAATGAAACCTTTACTTTATAAAGCAATCCTTTTTCATAACACAACTATACTTTCCAAATTACTGGATCTATCATGTCTAGGCCCTGTAGAGAGAGAGGGCAAAAATAGGAGATAGAGCTATTTAAACTCTATGACAAGACTTCAGTCGACTGGGCGGTCGACCGATATGCACAAGGCTTAGATCGGTCGACTGCCTGGTCGACCAATATTGCACGATGAAGAGGAACCCAGTTGGGTCGGTCGACCACCCGATCGACCGACATTTCCAGTAAGTCCTGCAATGACAACGGTCGTCCAGGCGATCGACCGCGTACTTGAAACGGTTGACCGGCTGGTTGACTGACAGTCAGGTCAGAACTGATTCTTGACCCTATCTGGAGCTGTTTTGGGGGTTTCTTCTCCCTATAAATAGAGGATGTAACCCACTTTTGTAATATCCCTAATTTAAAATACTGTATTTTTATTTTTCTAAAGTATTTATTTTATTTTACTAGTGATATTATTATTATTTATTAACTTGAGTTACAGTACAAATTATTTTAAGATAGTAAATGGTATTTTAACCTTATAATTATATTTAGCATTATTATCATTTTAACTACTAACTAGTATTTTTTCCATTACTCTGTTATTAGTATTATTATTGTAGTTGCTATTATTGTTAATATTGATATTGTTATTATTCTTGTTCATATTGTATTATTTTAGTCATTATTATTAATGCTAATATTTTTATCAAGTATTATTAGATAAGATTTTTAATGTTAATACTTTTATTATTATTACTATTGTTATTATTATTATTATAATTATTATTGTTAATTATTATTGTTAATTATTATTATGATATTGTTAATCACTATTAGTAGTATTATTATTTATATTCAAACCCAATAAGCTTAGCTCATTCTCCTTTTCCTTTATATTTTCTTTTCCTTTTTATACTCAGCCCACATTAGCAAAGCTCACTTCCTATTTTCATCTTTTTCTATTTTTCTTTAAGCCCAAAAAACTAAGCCCGCAAGCCCACCCTCTATTTTTCTTAATATTACTTATTTCTTTTAACTAAAGCCCAATAATATATAACCCATAACCCATTATCATGAGATCCTTACCCATTAACCCAAAATCCTAATCCTAATCCTAATTTAAATCATATTTAAATCAAATCTCTTTGAGATTTTTCAGCAACCTTCCATTCTTACTTAAATTGTTAAATTAAGTAATCTAACCTAATTGGAATTCTAAATTGTTAAATTAAGTAATCTAACCTAATTGGAATTCTAAATTGCTAAATTAAGTAATCTAACCTAATTGGAATTTTAAATTTCTAAATTAAGTAATCTAATCTAATTGGAATTTAGGTTCCAAAAATCTCTTATAACCTATATAAAGATCCTAAACTTCTCTTTTTCTACCTCCAAAAGAAAATCATGACCCAACTCTGCCCATCTCCTTCCTTGAAGTGCAAATTAAGGAGCATGCTAGAGGATCAAAAATCAAGTAAGTAATTTATTTTATCAAAATTTATTTGATATAAAAAGTTTATTAAAATCATGTATATACCATGATCTCTATGAATATTTTTATACATTAAAACCCAATCTAAAATCCCACTAAAAATATGTGTGAAGATATGCCAACTCATAAATTTTAATTTATATATCTTTTAGAATTTTAATAAAAGATTTTCAAAAAAACAAAGTTCTGGCTCGGCCTGGGCAGTCCCAGGCCCGGCTAGGCCAGGTCTGGCCTGGCCTGTCCAGGCCGGCCTGGGCCACTGCAACAGGGCCCTTAGACCCTGTTATAAAAAAAAGAAGAAGAAGAAGAAGAAGAAAAAGGGAAAAATAAGGAATCAGGACCAAGCCTGGGTCCGGCCTGGGCTGGGCCTGGGCTGGGCCTAGGATTTTGGAGTGAAAAAAAAAACAAAAACAAAACAAAGAAAGAAAGAAAGAGATAAAGAAGAAAGAAAGAAAGAATAATTTGTATTAAAATAATTAGTTAAAAATATCAAAATAAAATAGAAAAATATAAATAATATTCTACAACACTTCTCCTTTCTAAGATAAAAATTTTAGATAAATACCAACACGAATTTAAATCAAATCACCCACTTTAAAATCATTTCTCCTTAATGGTAATTCTAAACCCGTTAAGTGTTTTAATGATTTAAAACATATAAAAAAATACAACAAAAATTGAAAATTGGTTTAAATTAAACCTACAAAATTTGTTAAACCTAGAGGACCATATTCCTAAACTCAACCTAATTAATCAAGATTTAAACTCTTTAAAATATCTTTTTAAAAGAATCTAACAATTCCTATTGAATAATTCATGTAGATTTATCAAGCCTTTGTAATTTCAGTGCTCTGGACTGGGGATGAATCTCAGGTGAGTGTCTTACTTCTTTGCTTTGTGAGTGTTTCACTTATTTATTTTGTAAGTGTTTCTCTTCTTTGTTTTGTGAGTGTTCATTCTTGTGTATTTACCATTGTCAGTATGCATTTACCTGTTACACTTATCATTTCATGTGACTTCCTTTTATGTTTTACCAGTTTGATTTCTTGTACTATATCGTGAGACACCTATGATTGCTCACTTTAATTACATAGTTGATATGAGCTTGTATTAGCGTTGTTTCATGTGTTGGTAGTTATCGTTGTTGACTTAGGCCTAGTTTTGATACACTTTAGACTGGGACTTGATTCGGCTCGGATCTTGAGGTTGATAAAATTAGTATTAGTTATCAGATTTGATATTCATGTATTTGGTGATTATTTCTGACCGGAACTCTTTTTGATATTGTGGACAAGTATATATGACGTGTCTATTGATATGAGACAATTTAGAGATACCACAGATAATAGATCAGATGTGATTGATGTTAGACATTTCTGGACTCGATGTTTTGTCACCGGGATATTAGTATTCTTGCTGATTCTTATTTAGTTATTTATCCTTCTAGATTCAGATTTAGTGGTGAGGAAAATTGGACTGTGTTGGATTGATCTTGAGTTAGAGTTGAATCTGGGATTTATGTTCTTTATATTGAAGCCTAATCTGCGTTAAGATAAGGTTGATGTAGTTGGATTTATATTTGTGAGTATTTAAGATTTATTTAGATGATATTTTATTGATATTAAGTAGCAGAAGTAGATATTCTAGACTATATGTTATTTGAGGATGACTCTCTTACTTCGTTATGATTTCAGTATCTGTTGACTTATTAATCTCGAGGATGTACCATGTGCTTCATGTTTAGTTACTGATCAATTCAGTTAGGGAGATAGAGTTATTATAAGAGTGATTTCATTGATATCGGTGATTATATTACATGTTTGGATGACTGCTATTGATCGATCAGATTTATTGATGACTTAGAGGATAGATACATCGATGACTTTGAGGATATGAGTTGATTATAGACATTGCCCGAATTATTCTATTCATGACAATAGATCATTACTCATCCTGAATATCTTGATTTACATGAGAAACTTGATTGTTTATACATGATATCTACCTGATACTATTGTCCATGTTATTTAATTGCTGGGAAAATATTGTTACACGATAACAACACCGTCATGTTATACTTGTTACATATTCCTGTTATACCGGTATCCTGTTCATTGATATTATATATTCTTGTTATACCGATATCCTGATTACATGTTGATATTGTTACAGTGACTACCACCGAGTTATCCCAGTGATTTAAGTAACATTCACATTAAATAATCTTGATAAACTAATAACATGCTATTAAACAACTTACACTGAGATTGGGGAGATTGATAAAGGAGACAGCGTCTATATTTTGGGTGGACCTAGGATTTAGGTTGCGCAGCCGAAAGAGGGTTCCACTGCAGGGTTCCCGTGGGGTGACTGGCACCCCGTCCTGTTTTCTGTTCCTGTTATACATGTTCCTGACTACCTTGCGGTAGGTCCTACTTCAGCGCCATGAGTCTGGGCCGTGATCCCAGGTATGCATGGGACCCACCTAAAGCATGGACAATATCTCCAACCGATCAGTTTTAATAACTGAGGACCTCGATTGGTATGTGTGGTAGGCGTAGTATGAGATGCGTCTATTACATGTGACAATTGGTGTTCGCTGACATAATTAATAATAATAAACTGTTAATGTACTATGACTAACCGTGATCACCCGACTGTATATATATGTATAACTATGATAGATATAGGATTGTACACCAAACTAGTGACATGTGCTAGATTATACCTTCAGATATCAGTTGTTTGTTTACAGTTGTGATATTTGACTTTTATCTTCATTCATGTTGTTATGCAGTTATCCTTTAGTTATCTGTTTATCATGTTATTTAGTTATCTTCTGTCTGTAGTTTATCTGGTTATTATTCTTTGTACATTAGTGATTTGCACGAGCTCTCCCCTTTACACACACTCACCAGGTCACTTTCTGACGACCCTGAATTTATACGTCCAGGTATTGGACGCTTTGTTTCTATTGTGCAGATGGTCGATGAGACTGTACGCTTCGCTAGTAGCTAGAGCTTCTCCCGATTCGATTCCGGTATTCTTATCTTTCTTGTCTTCATATTATTTCCTGATTCTCGTTATATCAGATTCATTTGTTATACTAATTCTTTATTCATATGATATCATGCGTGGATGCTTATATGTATTATTGCAGTGGTCGTTGACTCATTATAGTATAAATTTATAGCTTATTTCGGGTTACTTAAGGCTTAGCGCGTATACGTGGGGTATTTTCCTTATGTATATGCGTCGCCGACTCGTGTCGCGTCTTCGCTCCAGTGTATTTTGGGAAGCGGGGCGTGACAACTTTTAAGGGTAAGCATTTTCTGAGTGAGTTATTAAGAGAACCAATTGTAATCCTCATATAATCTTGTGTATATCAATAGATCTCTCTTCTATCACGGGGACGTAGGCATCTTGCTAAACCTCGTAAACACTTATCTCCCCCTCTCTTTGTGGTGTGTTTGTGCATCTAAGGTTTTGTGTTCTTGGCATGTTGGAGGACTAACAAGTGGCATCAGGACTCTAGGCAACGCTTGGGCTAAGTTTAGTGGATCGGATCGTTGATTGGAAGCTTGAATTTTTGGGATCTAAAGCTTTTATTGGATAAAAATGGGATTTTTATTGGATAAAAAATTGATTTTTTATCGGATTGGATCTAGTCTATAATTGTTTGGTGGAGTGGATCTTTGGTTTGAAGCTTGAATCTTGGAGATTGGAAGCTTCGGTTGGATAAAAATTGGATTTTTTACCATATTAAATCTCATCTTCAATCTTGATGGAGAGATCAATTGAAAACTCATCTTTGGGTTTCAATTGGAGGTAAAACTCTAAACTTTATTATTTGTAGTTTTATTTCATAGTTATTTCGTTTGTGTGGTTATGGGATTTGATTAAATGGCCGGAGAAACATTCAGTGATAGTGATTCTTTTGTTGTAAAGAACATTCAGAATGTTCATCACATGAAGATAGATGTGGTGAAGTTTAATGCAAAAACAATTTTGAACTGTGAAGATGCGAGGTAATTGTTGTGTTGAATGCGCAAAATTTGAAGAATACTCTTGAGCTTCAAGAGAGACCGGCAGAAGTAGATAAGAAAATTTGAAAGAAAATGAATAGGATGGCATGTGACGCCATTAGATCTTACTTAATACAGGATCTAAAATATGAAGTGATGAATGAGACTTCTGTGAAGTCGATTTGAGATATTCTAGCCAGCAAGTACTTGAAGAAGAGCGTCGAGAACTGCTTGCATTTGAAAAGGAGATTTTACCGTTTTCAGTTGAAGAGAGGAACATCCATTAGTGATCACACCAATATCTACACGAAGCTTCCCACGAATTTGACAAATTTGAATGTAGTGATCGAGCACAGCGTTGATATTGTTGATTTCTTTCCCTGATGAGGGATATGAAACCTTTGTGCTTACCTTGATCAATGGGAAAACATCCCTTAGCCACAGTGAGGTGACAGCTGCTCTTATGAACTTTGAATTGAGGAGGAAGTACAATGAGTGTTTTACTAGTGACACATTGGCAGAGATATTGACCGCGAGAGAAAGTAATTCAAACCGAAGAAGAGAAAATAAGCAGAAATCTAATTGAAAGCCCCGGTTGGTAATCACAAATTGAAAAAGAATCAGTGTGCCTTATGTAAAGAGAAAGGACACTAGAAAAGTGATTATTCAAAGCTCAATAAGTTCAAGAAAGAGTCACGATTAGAGGCCAATGTCATAAGGTCAGATGGTAATAATTATGACTCTTTTTTCTTTTCACTTTCTAGTAAACCACCAGGTTGTCATCTAGATCGTCTGAGTGATATTGAATACGAGCTCTACCTACCATATTTGTCCCAGAAGGGAGTTGTTTGTGCTTTGAGGAGTTGTATGGCAGTTTGATATCTATAGGAGATGATCGCACGTGCCAGATGGTTGGTAAGGGTATAGTTCATGTCAAGATGTATAATGGGACATTGAGAGAGTTGAAGGAGGTGAGATATATTCCTGGTATGACAAAAATATAATCTCGATTGGAGCTTTAGAAGTGGAGGGTCTCAGAAGAACGCTTGGAGAAGGCATTCTCAAGATGTCTAGCGGCTCGGTTGTTCTAAAGAGCATCAGATGCAACAATTTGTACTACTTGATGAGTAGTGCAGTTACTGGATTGGCGTCTTTAGGATAGTTGGATGGCAATTCCACCAGATTATGGCACAGTGGGCTCGGACAAGTTAGCTTGAAGACAGATCAAGCATTGGGAGTTGTATCAACCTGCCATTTGGAAGCACGTGACAGTTGTGTTTTGGACAAGAAGGTAAAATTCGGTACTAATACTCACCATTTGCATGGTCTTCTTGAGTTGATTCACGTGAATGTTTGGGGTCCTATCAAGACTGCATCACTTGGAGGCCATCGTTACATTGTCTCAGTTGTAAATGATTATTCTAGGCGCTGCTGGGTATACCCGATGAGACAAAGAGTTGAAGCCCTAGAGTTGTTGATGAAGTGGAAGGAGTTAATGGAAAATCAGACATGTAGGAAGATCAAGGTGCTCCAGTATGATCATGTTGAGGAGTAAAATGATTCTTTCATGCAGTTTGGCTAGAACAATGGTATTGTTACCCACTTCACAAATAGGAAAGATGGTGTAGCTAAAGAGATCGTACCTTGCTGGAGAAGGTTCGGTATTTGTTGTCTAATGCATCATTGGACAAATCATTTTGGGCTGAGGCGATTGTGTATGCTAGTCATCTCTTGAATAGAGTACCAACGACTACCATAGGAGGTAAGACTCCTTTGAAGATTTGGTCAAGTGGAGCTACTCGTGACCATGGTTCACTTAGAGTGCTTGGTTGCCCAGCCTATGTTAATGTCAAGAAAGACATGTTGAACTTTAAGGTGAATAAATTGGTGTTTTTGGGATACAAAAAAGACTTGAAAGGTTACAAGTTATGGGATCCAAAAAACATAGAGCTTGTCTCGAGCAGACATGTCACATTGGATGAGGCTTCAATGGTGAAGCCTATCGTCTCCCAGCAGGTGGAGAAAATGAAGATCAAGTCAGAAGTATCGCAGTGGGTGGAGGTTGATGTTACTCCACATTATCTAGTTGGTTCAGTATCATCTGAGATTTCATCAATCGTGACACCAGGTGGAGATCGAGTAGCCGATATGGATACTGAGCATGTTGAAAAAGATGGCTCAGATGCAGCTAGAGGAACCAAAGAGAATCCCCGAAGGTGGGTTATAAAGATACATGCATCTCATGTTGATGAGGTTCATATAACTCGGCTAGTTGGCTTCGTTGCCGCAAGAAGAGAGTTGGTTGAGCTCGGTGGAGCTCATTAGGATGAACTAGGAGAGGCTTGATCCCTTGGGCAGGGTGTACGTAGGCAGCCGTGATGGCGCAACTATATGGTGGTGCAGCCTGTATATTTGGGTTATTGGGTTCTCAAAAATTGACAGCGAAAGTTGATTTGGACTTCACGTAGAGGTGAAGAGTTGAGCTTCACGTAGAGGTGAAGTGTTGTGATCTTGATGAATATTTGATCTTCCGGTGAGAAAATAGTTGAGCTTGCATAAGGGGACGTGCATCCAGTTTGTTGAGCCGAAGTTGGTTATGTGGTGTGCTCTACTCAGATTTGATTGGACCGTCTTGAAGACATTTGGACTGGTGTGCTAGTCAGTTGGAGAGTCATTGCTGGCTCATGTTGGGTTCTTCTTGAGGTCATTTGGAATGGTCTTCCATTCAATTGTTGAGTTGTAGACATGGTCGTTGATCGGCTCATGTGGTGTTGATTCTCTTCGGCGAAGTATTGGGAATGCATGTATGGTACATTTCGTTTGGATGGCTGAGCTGAAATTTGAAATCTTTACAATTGATATTGGAGTTTGGAGAGAGTTGCCTGAGAGGACAACAAACTCAATATAGATTGATTCAATCATTTAGATCCGTTGAGATCATTTGTGAGTTTGAAAAAGAGTTGCTAGTGGCGACGACAAACTCAATTATGGATTGAATCAATCATTTGGATCGGTGTGATCATTTGAAACCAACTGTAAATGTGTGCTGGCGATTCGTTTGGAACCGGTTGGTCTGTTCGGCCAAGTCGAGATCGTGCGTCGATTTCGCTGAGATCGTGTGTGAATTTCGTCCAGAGCGCTCAAGCCGAGATCGTGTGTCAATTTTGCCGAGATTGTGTGTTAATTTCTTCATTGGAATTCGGCTCAGATTTGAAAATTTTCACTGAGGTGGAGAATGTAGAGAGAGGGCATAAGCAAGAGATAGAGTTTTTTAAACTCTATGACAGGACTTTGGTCGACCGTCCTGTCGACCGATGTTGCACGAGGAAGAGGAACCAGTTGGGTTGGTCGACCGATATTTCTAGTAAGTCTTGCAATGACAAAGGGCATTAAGTGGTCGACGGGTAGTCGACCGCGCATTTGGAACGATTGACTGGCCGGTCGACCGCGCCTGAACCCAACCTGGAGCTATTTTGGGAGGTTCTTCTCCTTCCTATAAATAGAGGATGTAACCCATTTTTAGGGTTAAACATTTTTAGAGTGAATTCTTAAGAGAACCAATTGTAATTCTCTGTAATCTTGTGTATATCAATAAATCTCTCTCTTCTGTCCCGAAAACATAGGCATCTTATCGAACCTCGTAAATCCTCATCTCTCTATCTCTTTGTGGTGTGTTTGTGCATTTAGGGTTTGTGTTTTTGACATGCTAGAGGATTAATAGGCCCCAGGATCAAAACCCTTGGTGGTTTGTATGAAATTAAGAGCCATTTCATGTCATCATCCATGTGACCTTAAGTCATACAAAAGACATTTGATGGGATTAGTATAGCTTAGTATTTTATGTAGTTTTTTATTTGTGTTATTTATTTTAGCTTTTATTTTAGTCTCGCATCGACTGTGATGAGAGAAGTCTTAGAGTGTGGGCCTATATAAGGCCGGCACGAGTTGTAGCGAAGTAGGTAGACCTTGATAATGAAAAATCTAAGCCCTCTTTATTTAGCATGGTGATTTGCTATTCATTTTGAATCTCTTTGCATATTGATGTGTGAGAGTGGGCGAGAGATCACTCGGGTGCCGAGGCTTGAATTAATCTTTATCTAATTATCAAATTTATCTTTATTTCTCTTTTCTTCCATATTAGTTTTGCGTCAAATTAGTATCAGAGCTAAATCCTGCTCTTTTCTTTTTCCGTCCACAAAACCCTTTCCTCTATTAAAACTCCCACAAAATCCTAGTTCCACAAATCTCTCTTTTCCTCCCACACAACCTCAAAATCCTACTCTACTCTCCCTATTTTTCTCTTCTCTCGTTTTCAAAAGAAATACAAAAATACAAAAAATCAAAAAAAAGAAAAAAGGAAATAAATGAAATAGAAAATATTAAACTGATTACTGTTCATCTTCTCTACCTTCTCCCCAACTCAAAGCCAAACCCTAGTAGGGGTTTCTCCACCAGATCCAATTGTTGGACGTCTTCCATCAACTCTGATGCCTCCACGCCACGTCGTGATCTCCTCGCCGTCGTCTCCCATCTTCCTCCTCCGCCACATCAATATTACCATGCTGCCAGCAGAAGACTGACCTCGCCAACCACTTCCTCCGACTTCATCGCCGACATCTCAGCCTTCATTATCGCGATCTCTTTCTCCTCTGTCGCCAACATTAACTCCATCATTATTGTTGTGCCTCCACCGCCATTGTCACCGTCCACCGAGTCATCTCAACATCGATCTACGTCGTCTATCATCGTTAACGTCACCGCCAACTCCAGTCAACAACATCCTCCTTCAAATCGACACCGCCAAATGATACTTCCTACAGATCTCAACCCGCCACATGGATTTCGTTTGTCGTCCAGATCACCATAGTCACCGCCCGTCGACGCCGCCATCATCGCCGTCAGAAACTGCCGCTACCATCCAAAGGATTCAAACCCTAATGTTGTTCGGGTGAAGGAGAAAGGAGAAGCGGTTGCGGGTTTAAAATTGTCAAACCCGAATTCAAATTTATTATTGGGTTTAAGTTATCAAACCCGTGAAGGACTCGACCCGCTTCGCAGCAAAACCCGACCTGCGAGTCGTTGCTGATATCAGCTGCTCATAAGCTGACGTAATCGATTAGACCCGTGTTGCCGCCGTGCTGCTAGAGCCGCCGCTAACGTCAGCCAAGGCTACGGCCTGTTCAATGTTGAGCAAACAACATAATTTTGATCCAGAGTTCTCTTCAGGCCCATTCGGAGTCTGATTCGAGTTCCGTCTTAAGGTTGGAACCGCAACTGAGTCTCAAAGCCACTGAGAAATTTCGCAGCTTTTGAGTAGCAAATCCGACCTCTACAAGCTCATATTGGGTGCTGATACAGTTTCTTATAGTAGCTCCACAGCGCTTCAGGCCCCATTCCGGGCTGACTCGAGTCATATTCGAGTCATTGAGATTAATTACTGAGCTTATTTCTTCACTTTTATTTTTTGTGGTTAATATATATACACACACACACACACACACACATACTGATTGTGATTATAAGAAAGTTGAACAGAATATGTATGTGGTTGTTCCGTGTTTTCGGGGTTCTTATGATCGTTATTGATATGAATATTAGGAAAACCAACTTGAGAATTTCTTTAGTTATTTTGTACTGACAACTGAGGAGAAATGTCGCTATGCCCGACATAAGTTGGAAAGATAAGCTTATTATTGGTGAAAAGATAATAATAGGTTATGTTCTTCTTCGTGCTTGGTATGCTCCGCACCTTCATACAGTATTTGAGCCCAAATATGAACAAGAGCCCGAGCCCGAGAGCCAACAAATCACAGATCCCTTCTTGAGTTTTGGGAGACCCCAAATGTGTTACCGTCAAAACTTAAACAGTGGCATGTGTCAGATAGGTAGAGGAAAATATGCATAGTATAGTTTCTCATGTTGTTCAGTAGATATCTATAACTGTTATAAATAGGACAGTACTAAGAGTTTGCACAATTTTCATAAATTACACAGATGGTTTAAACTAAACGAAAGGAACAGGGCATCAGGATAGTTCTGCCTGCTTCATTAGTAAATATTGAATTGGCATGCCATAGAAGAGAGGAATGCAATATTTGCAGACCAATACATGATAAAAGCTTACTTCAATTTCTACATAAAGTGTAATCAATCAGTAACACCATAATAGCCATCATGGAGATCATGCAGATATAAATGACTTAGAATGATAGTATGTACCACATTGAACTTACCTGGTTCAGCATCCACTTGAAGCCGACAACAGCAGTGCACTCGTTTTTAGAAGCACTACTAAGCCAATCAAGGTTGTACACCTTATCCATTGTCGCCGCAATGGAAGACATATTACTCCTCTCTTTGATAGAGAATATCTCACCTTTGGAGGAAACATTTATAAGGCTATTCAGCAAAATCTCAAACCACCCGTTTCCAGACCTTTGCATTGACAAAATCGCAAAGAACCTAACTGGCGTGCATTTGCATTCATTTCTGCCAAAGACATAAAAGAGTTTTAAACATAAAGCTGATGAAATCTGTACTACCAGCCAATAGCTGAGATCACCTTGTTACCTTCTATAAGTAGTGGGTTCTGGATAGTGAACTAATGGAATCTTGGAGTTCGAAATGTTAGGATCAGGACGAGGTTTCTCTACTTGCAGTATCTTCACTAAACTGGGATTGATGTTGATTCCTCTCTGCTTTAAACAAACCGAACAGGAAAAAAAACTCCACAAATCATTATCAATGATAAGACAATCATGTTCGGCAAAAGCAGATTTCTCTTTTGAGGCTTTACAATGAGCATATCCTGCATGGCGATGGTTGAAGAAGCCCAAACATCTTAGCATGCGGTACAGATCCTCAGGTCCAAATAAAAAAGATTAACACTTAGCTAATACCCTGATCAGATATCTCTGAACAAAATGCATGAAAAAAATGTAGTGTGAAGCAAAAGCTGGAACAAGGCATTCAATAAAACAGGAGAAATGCACAAAAGAGAAGATGGGCTTTCTTCAATTCAATTAATCCAAATTTTAAATAAAATAAAAGGGGGAAAGATCATTTCTTTTATTGAACAATACATAGATCATTGCATGCAGAGCTCAAGAGGAGAACCCAGATAATGAATGAAACCAACAACAGAAAATATCATAAACTGACTACTACCCAGAACATTATCCAGCCAATGAGCCAAACTACGAATTAAATCACTAAAACAATAAGAAAGAAAGAAAGAAAGAAAGAAAGAAAGAAATAACATCCAGAAAAAGGAATGAGAAACAAAAAGAACCCAACTTTCCATCTCTAAAGACATTCAATGAATATGGAATCAAATTGAAAAAAAATAATAAACAGACAAAAAGGGGTCACCTTGTTGGGAAAATAATCAGGAGTTTTTTTCATATCTTCTTTCCTCTTTCAAGCCTCATGCAGGAAAAAAAAAAATGATCTTTGGCTCAAATCACCGGCTCTCTCTCATCACTGATTCCAACACAATCCTGGTATAAGCTCTTGCATCTTATCCTAGTCGGGAAAAAAATCGCAAGTGGGTAATCACCATTATTGCCACTCACCTCCAGCTCTGCTCCTAGTGCCTTTCTCTTTCTCCTTTTTCTTCCTTATTTTATTTTCAAAAAAGAAAAAAATAGTGAAAAAAATATTCTCTCTTTCTCTTCATTCTTTTTGGCTCTTGGGACGCGTATCAAGAGTCTCTAATTCTATTTTCTGACTCACTCAGAATCGAAACGAGAAATCAGAGAGAGAGGGGAGAGAGCACTTATTATTTTATATGCTTATATCATTGTTTTATTTAGGAAAATTCTATTCACACTTGCTTTTTTTTTACATCTTCACTCACTTATAAATAATTTTTTGAATTACAATTTAACTCATAGATGAAATGACTGTAATACCCTCTATTTTTCCCCTCCCATTTTCTCTCCAAAAGTTTATAGCATTTTTCTTTTTTGATAGAATGGCTGAGATACGAGTCAGTCGTATCCTTCATCTTGCTGAGAATCATGACGCTAATCTCTTCGAGTCAGCCTACTCTCCTTTTCTCTAAAGCACAATGCGAATTGGGTGTTCTCAACTGGCGTTGCATGCCCGTCATTGTTGTCGCTACTTGTTGTCGGTGGCGCATGTACGTCGTGTTAGATGTGCGATGTCGCGACGACGTCAATGCCACCACACCGTCTCTGATGGTTGCCGCCTCCTCCCCCTTCGTTGCCGCCCTCTCTCTCTCTCTCTCTCTCTCTCTCTCTCTCTCTCTCTCTGCCACCAATAACTATTGGCGACCTCTAATATAATAATCCTCCACATTTTCAGTAATTTGGCTTTCAGAATGCTCTTGTAAAAAATCAAATCTAGACCTTGTGTCACTAGTGCCGCCACCACCTCGAACCCAAGGATTGTTAAGTTCAAACCGCAATTTAACTTGGGCCTTAGACGCCCTGCCCCGCTTCTCTACCTTTCATCCATCATCAAGTTGTGATGCATTAGGCTTGTTAAGGCTCATCCCAATGTTAGATGGGACTGGACTCGGCCCATCACCATTTTGCATCGCAGCCCTTCTCTCTCGTGGCTTGGAGTGATTGGCCATCAAGTTAGCCGCAGCTGAGGCGTAGCCATGTTCGTCATGCCTCCCGTCGGTGTTTGCTGCAAGTCCTCTGTCCTCCCTTCTCTGTAGTAGCCAGATCCCTCCACTAACATCCAAGTCCCCTCCATTAATCAATGTGCAATGCTTAGAGAATTGATTAAGTTGAAAGAGTTGAGTATCTGAGAGGAAGAAAGTGAGGATGAGAAAGGCCAATTGTTTTGTATTGGTAGGATTCAGTGTGTAATTTTAAACTTAACTGATGATAAGATAGAAAATGATATTTTGGGAAGTTTTACGAGTGTATAAAGCAAATTACGGTAACTTGAAAATTGATAAGTAGATAAAAAGAGAAGGGTCTGTGTAGACAGTAAAAGAGTAGGTGTAAGTAGAATTTTCCTTTTATTTATGATATTTTCACATTAGTCCTTCTCTTTTGCATCATATGCAGTTTTGGCCTGTTTTTTGAACCAGTTCCAGCATTGGAGTTTGGATGATGATTAATGACAGCAAGATGGGTGCATTTACTCAATGCAATCTAATCAGTGGACGACATAAGATATTTGTAGGTCACCTAGAGGGGTGAATATGTGACTAGCTAATCTAATGCCAAAACAATGCGGAATTAAAACTAATTATGCAAACTAAAACTATTATACTAACACACAAAGTATAACCAAAGAGTGAAGCCGAATTCCCGGTGAAGAGCTCTGGACTATCTCCTCAAGATTTCTCTAGATTAAGAGTTGATGTACTATTATAACTCTCTTGCTTGAATACTAGTGTGAGCACAAATACAAATAATATCAAGCATGTAAAGATGTGAACAATAAGAGAGCATACAAGATATTAAACAATCCCAAGCATATATATCAATTACGCACAAGTAAATATCAAGCATATAAAAGATGTAAATAATATAAGCATGCAAGATATAAAACACAAGTGAGAGAGAGATATAAGCAATCACAAACACGGGAGATTTGTTTCGAGGTTCGAGTCACTTGCTCTATGTCCCTGTCTTCACCGCAATGAAAGATTTCTACTATAAACGATCCCGTAAGATCACTCGGTGCCGTAACACCTACAACAAGCTCCCTCAATAACTCTTGGACCCACAAGTCCCTCACTTGTTCCCGCAAGAACAACACACGCGAACCCGCAAGCTCGCCGAGACCGCAAACTCTACGACTCCTCAAATACAAGGGATGGAACACTTGGTGATCTCTTCTCTTAATCACCAACAAACACTCTCACAATAAGGATCCTATAAGATGGATATAGCAATAGATAGCTCAAGCTTGTGTGAGAAAACAAGATAGATGTGAAGGTGAAAAACTCAAGGAAATTCTTTTGAAAAGAACAAGAAAAATACTTCTTGATAAACTCTCCTTTTATATGGAAGTTAAGCTTTAAAACTTGTAAAGAAAACTCTATGGAAGATAAGAAAAACTAGCTGAAAAACTTGTGAAAAGTCTTAACAAAAACTGGCCAAAACAACCCCTTTTTATAGAGCCCAGAAACTAGCCGTTGGGGCTCAGGATGACCTGTCGGTCGATCGGCCGGTCGACTGGTCAACGGTCAAAAATCTGACCGTTGAGGTTGCCGGTCGACCGCCCCCAGGCCACAGAGAGACAATCTCTCTGTCAGTCGACCGTTAAGTCGATCGTTCAGTCGACCGAGAGTTAGGCAGCCAGTCGGTCGACCGCTCGGTTGACCGAGCCTTGATTCAGTCGACCGAGCCAAGGGCAGGGCACGTGCACATTTCTGTGCACGTCAGTCGACCGGTCCTGCCTTCGATCGACTGGTCGGTCGGACGCAAGCAGCCCAAAATTGAATTTAAAGATTTAAAACTTGAACCCATAAACCCATAAAAACACAATTAAATCCTCATAAATTTCACAAAAATAAGTTCATATCAATACTTTGAAGTACAAATATGTGTGATCAAAAATCAACACATATTACAAACAATATGAACTATTTTTTAGGTAAAAAAATTTAGGCTTAAAACAAAAAAATTGTATTTTTCAAAACAAACTTCAAAATGAAAAATCAATTTTTTACAAAACTTGTACAAATACAGAAACAAGATATTTAAACACTTTTGAAGCATAGTGTGTATGGATAGAATCCAATATACAAAGAAGATGAAATATACTTGTTTTTAACAATAAGTTTAAAATAAGTTTTGATAAATACAAAACTTTAAACACATGATATAAACTCATCAAAATAAGTTATTTAGTGTATATTGATGAAATCCAATACATATATAATAAACTACGTAAACTTGTTTTGATGAAATCTATTCATGAAAAAAAGATGTATTCTTTAAAATCAAAACCAAAACTAAAACTATTTGTTACGAAAACGATATATAAATTTTGTGTGTGTATAAGCTTGAGCAATTCACAACTAATCTATCATTTACATTTTTTCTAAACCAAAATCTTAAACTTACAAACACGGACTCGAGTCTTCTCTTGAACATCTTCTTCTCCATCTCGACTTAATCCAAACATGATCTATGAGCTAGACTCCTCTTTGAGTACTTGATGCGATCTTAAAACGCGACCTCTTGAATCAACACGTGCTAGCTTCAAAACTTGACTTCGAATCTTTTGTTGAAGCAAACATCGACTAAGATCTTGATTGAATATCTGAAACTTAATAAACACAAGATCATTAGTACTATAACTATATGAGTTAATCATCATCAAAACTAGAGTGATGGGCTTTTGGGCCAACAATCTCCCCCTTTTTGATGATGACAAAACTCATAGAGTTATATATGCATGGATTAAAGATAAGCCTCATAGAAGCTCCCCCTTAACTCATGCATAGAAAAAAACATAAAGATATTTAATGAAAGCTCATAACAAAAGATTAAACAAACACAAACATATATGCATAAACAACAAATATTAAACATGCATATATAAACTCTCAATTCTTCTTCTCTTTTTGTCAATTCATCAACAAAGAGGCGAATAAAAACAAACAAGATAAACGTATATGCGATATAAATTCATGAAAAGGAGAGACGTCAAGTTAGCTCCCTGCATACATGCATTACATGGAGAAGGGATGACTAAACCCTATCCATATTAGTATAATATACAATGTATAGATGGGGATGTTAAGCTCCCCTACACACGTCTACCATATAAAGAAAAGAGGTCAAGCTCTTCTTTATATGCTACACTCAACATGAATCTATATATAGAGGAAATATTAAGTTCTTCTTGCATATAAGCAATACATATCAACAAATTTTGAAAATCACTTAAAATAAATTTTGATACCATTTAAAACAATTAAAACAAAACAACAAATTTTGATACCAATTGTAATCAACAAATACAAATTATGTTAAACCAATAAATATAATATTAAAATATCAATTGAAGATTTGATACCACTTGAAATCAACAAACAAATTGTGATAAATCAATGAAATTATTTCAAGTCAAAGAATTTTTATCTCTTTTTCAAATGATGCATAAGCTTGTAAAAGATATCAATTAACATTTAGAACTAAATCAAGCTTAGCATAAAGCAATTTGTGTTAAATATTTTTAATTTAGCACAAGAAATCATATATATATCTATGATCAATTTAAATACCAATTGAAATATGATGCATACATATATAGAAAACAAGTATGAGTATACAAAAATTAATTTTTATGATATATAAGTGTATAACTCATATCATCCACCCTATCATGCACATGTTTAAAAGAATATTCAATTAGGCACATAACCCATGGTCTCCCAACCAACCGCCCTTTAAGGCAAAAGTTTTCAAAAATAATATTTTGAAAATACTTTAGTATAGGTTAAAAGCTCTACAAATTGAAGAATAAGTAACTAGTTTTAAAGTAATTTTGAAAACTAGGACGAAATTCTTCAAGTAAAGAATTAAAAAATAAATATTTATCCCATGAAAACATGCTAATTACACAAAAATTGACACTTAACATCTATGAAGCACATAAATAAGCTCATGAAAATAAAATCATGAGTAAATAAAAAATGAGTGCACAATAATCATGTGAGTAACACATTCATGAAGATAAACCAATAAGGTTCAAATCAAAACTCATGTGTAATTCTTTTTCTCAAAAACATGATATATCATATAATCATGCAAGAATCATCAAAATCGGGATATAAAATGTACAATCAAATATAAAATGAGTACACAAAAGAAATAAAACATATAAAGCATGAAGAGTAAGTGTAACTCAATAATTGTACATGTATAACACAAGTTTTAACAAAAATTGCATATGGACATATAATATAAACATATAAACCAATATATGCTTGAATAAAAGCATATAAAAACATGAATAAAAAAGATAGGCATGTAAATCCATTTGAAAACATGAATAAAATTTTTCAAAAATACATGCATAGCATACAACCAAGCAACTCAACATTAAACTCAAAACAATATATGATTGAGTGTTTATGTTATTACACTACCATATAAGCATTAAATTTTTTTTAAAAGTAGAGTATGAAATGGTTACCAATACCGATGTAGCCAATCCATTTCTCCAAACGAGGTGGTCCTCCTACCAAAACTCTTTGATAGTGATGCATTCATGATGTGTCCGTCAAGCTCCGATTACATGTACTACCAAGGCACTAATCCTCTCTAGTTTTGTGAGAGCCCACACCTTATCAAAAACAAGTAATGTGAATTTTGGTACCCATATTTTCTTTTTAGGTCCATGAGGGTTAGTAACAATAGGAACCCAAATATCTTTATTTGCAAATTAAAAAAAATTTAATCTATCAAAATAAAATTTTGCAAAATGGCTTTTGCGGCCACAATGTGTATATGTGTACACTCTAGCATACAAATGAGTGGTATGAGCGTGAGCATGGTGTGCATGTGGTGTATGCCGTGTAGGATGTGCATGAATATGTCAAGCATGCTTCTTACGAAGCATGGATTCCAATCTATTATGGTTAAATGCACATTGGCTCAAATTGGAGCCTAAACAATCAGTTTTATTTTTTAAAACGTGAATCTCATTTTTATCAAAAGAGGATGCAACATTATTAGTATGAGAAACATGGCAAGAATGAGAATCAAAATCATTTTTCTTTTTAGAAATAGAAATCTTCTTTTTCATTAAAATAATTTTTTTTCACAGATTTATTTTCAGTTAAAGCAATTTCTTTTCTTTAGAAATTAAAACAACTTGATTTTTCAAATATTCATTTTCTTTCGAAACAATTTCAAATTTATTTTCAGAGGAATCTTTTTCTTTTAAAATGAAATCATTTTCTTTCTTCAACCATTTATTTTCAACCTTTAACAAATTATATTTTTCAAGAAAATTTGACAAAACATAGTAAGATCATCATAAGATATGTCATCATCTTTGTCAACCTCGGATTCAGAATTTACCTCAAGGAGGTCATCCCCTTGGACCATATAGCACATATTGAAAGCATCACTTTCATCATCTGAGTCACTCTCCTTGCCATGTGGCGTTTGTTCACCAAGAGATGAGAGTGTTCCAAACTATAAAAGCTGAATCAATGTTAGAAACCCTAGATAAATAATCTTCATTTAGGGTTGACTTTAAAGCATGGAGGACTTTTGCATTAGCCTCAGTGTTCTTGTCGTTGATAAAATATAAATCTTTGGTTGTGGCAAGATAAACATGAATACCTAGGGCTTTGAGATACATAAACATCTTAACTTTTCAAGTTTGAAAGTTAAGAATATCAAACAAGAGAGGTGCAATGAAATTCATGTGTGTATGCAAATGTTGTGATAAGCAAAAATAAGATCTTTAACTCTAAGTTCTTAGACCCAAATAAGAACACTAAGCTCTGATACCACTTGTAGGTCACCTAAGGGGGGTGAATCGGTGACTAGCTAATTTAATGCCAAAAAATGTGGAATTAAAACTAATTATGCAAACTAAATCTGTTACACTAACACACAAAGTATAACCAAAGAGTGAGCCGAATTCTCGGTGAAAGGCTCTGAACTATCTCTTCAAGATTCCTCTACATTAAGAGTTGAGGTACTACTATAGCTCTCTTGATTGAATACTAGTGTGAGCACAAATACAAACAATATCAAACATGTAAAAATATTAACAATAAGAGAGCATGCAAGATATTAAACAATCCCAAGCATATATATCAATTACGCACAAGTAAATATCAAGCATATAAAAGATGTAAACGATATAAGCATGCAAGATATAAACACAAGTGAGAGAGAGATAAGCAATCGAAAACACGAAAGATTTGTTTCAAGGTTCGAGCCACTTGCTCTACGTCCCCGCCTTCACCGCGATGAAGAATTTTCACTATAAAGATCTCGTAAGATCACTCGATGCCGCAACACCTACAAAGAGCTCCCTCAAGAACTCTTGGACCCGCAAGTCCCTCACTTGTTCCCGCAAGAACAACACACGCGAACCCGCAAGCTCGCCGAGGTAGCAACCTCTACGACTCCTCAAATACAAGGGGTGAAACACTTGGTGATCTTTTCTCTTGATCACCAACAAACACTCTCACAATAAGAATCCGATAGGATGGATATAGCAATAAATAGCTCAAGCTTGCGTGAGAAAACAAGATAGATGTGGAGGTAAAAAAACTCAAGGAAATTCTTTTTGAAAAGATAAAAAAACACTTCTTGATAAAACTCTCCTTTTCATATGGAAGTTAAGCTCTAAAACTTGTAGAGAAAACTTTGTGGAAGATAAGAAAAACTATTTCCAAAACTTGTTAAAAAATCTTAACAAAAACTAGATAAAACAACCCCTTTTTATAAAGTCCAAAAAACTAGCCGTTGGGGCTCAGAATAACCTGTCGGTCGATCTGCCAACGGTCAAAAATCTGATTGTTGGGGTTGCCGATCGACTGCCCCTAGGCCACAGAGAGACAATCTCTCTGTAGGTCAACGGTTCGGTCGACCGCTACCCAACCGAGAGTTGGGTGAGCCTATCGGTCGACCCAAGAGCATGGGCTCGTGCACGTTTTTATGCATGTCGGTCAACCGCTCGGTCGACTGAGCTTGCCTTCGGTCGACCGGTCGGTCGACAGCAAGCAGTCCAACCACTGGGTTTTAAAGATTTAAAACTTGAACCCATAAAAATTCAATTAAATCCTCTTAAATTTTATAAAAATAAGTTCATATCAATACTTTGAAGTACAAATATGTGTGATCAAAAATCAACACATATTACAAACAATTTGAACTGTTTTTGAGGTAAAAAAGTTTAGGCTTAAAATAAAAAACCATATTTTTAAAAACAAATTTCAAAATGAAAAACCGATTTTTCCCAAAACTTGTACAAATACAAAAACAAGATATTTAAAAATTTTGAAGTATAGTGTGCATGGAATAGAATCCAATACACAAAAAAATGAAATATACTTGTTTTTGACAATAAGGTTTAAAATAAGTTTTGATAAATACAAAACTTTAAACACATGATATAAATAGACTCATCAAAATAAGTTATTTAAATAATATGAAGCAATAGTATATATGAATGAAATCCAATACACATATAAACCATGTAAACTTATTTTGATGAAATTTATTCATGAAAACAAAAGATGTATTCTTTAAAATCAAAACCAAAATTAAAACTATTTGTTATAAAAACGATATATTAATTGTGTGTGTGTATAAGCCTGAGCAATCCACAACTATCTATCCTTTATATTTTGTCTAAAACAAAAATCTTAAACTTACAAATATGGACTCAAGTCTTCTCTTGAAAATCTTTTTCTCCATCTTGACTTGATCCAAATATGATCCATGAGCTAGATTCTTCTTTGAGTATTTGATGCGATTTTAAAGCGCGAGCTCCTGAATTAACACGTGCAAGGTTCAAAAATTGACTTCGAATCTTTTGTTGAAGCTAAACACCGACTAAGATTTTGATTGAATATCTGAAACTTAATAAACACAAGATTATTAGTACTATAACTGCACGAGTTAATCACCATCAAAACTAGAGTGATAGGCCTTTGGGCCAACAATATTTTCTCAATGGATGTAAATGTAATAAGAATTTCAATGTGAGCGTAAATATAACAAGAAAAGAGAAGAAAAAAATTGTTGCACCCGCCAAAGCTTAAACTTATAATCTCCAATAACTCAGATTTATAAGTTCCCAGTTAAGTAAAAATAATGTTGAAAGAAGAGATTATATAAAAAAAAAAGTTATAAATTATACATATTGTTCTATTTTTATTATAAAATTCAATATGGGTGCCCATACTGAGCTATATGTGGGTCTGCCTCTGCTTCTAATTATATTTATAATTATCTTATATGTAGAAAATATCACAATTAATTTATAATTTTATGTAGACAGATAATTAGAATTGGCAGCCAACATTGGATTTTCAAGAATGTACTAGCTGACACCTTGTTGCAAATCTATTGGATTCAACCAACAAGTACGAAATGGGAATGAAGATGGATTTCTGTGTTAAATCTAACAATGCCAAATTTAAATACATATTTTGGACTTTGAAAATAAAATATGTTTTATTTTGAAAAAAAATAGTTTAATTAATTGGCCAAGGTCGGTTTGATTCGTTATAGACCTTTGTGGATTACTTCAAAGAAATCGCCTATTTAGTTTGCTGCAAGTGGGAGGAAATGTGTAAGTGAGAAATGGGAAGGAAAATGTGAGAAAAAGATAGGAAAATGAGATTTGTGCCAGTTTATTTTTTGGGTTTGTTGTAATGTGAAAATATAAGTGAAAAAATATATTGTGTTTTTCGGTATTTGGTTAGTAATATCGAAGTGGAAGTGAAAAGGTTGATCACAAAATTGACTGCAAAATAATATTAAAATAAATATTAATTATGAATTTCTTTTACTATAATTAGACTACAAGTGAGATTTACATCACCACAAAATTAACGATTTGAACTACAACTTATTACAAGTGAGATTTACATGATCAGAAAATTAACTGTAGCTCTCTGCAAGTGTAAAATGGGAGGTGTAAAAGGAAAAAAAAAAAAGAAAAGAAAAAAGGGGTTTTCTCATTTCTTTTTTGGTTCCAAACAAATACCAGAAGTGAGAAATGGGCTTTACCACTTTCGTTTTTCTCTACTTTCGCCCCAAACCCAAACACACCATAAGTGGAACGCCTCACAAAGGCCAAAAAACACAGAGGGCCATTTCTATGGGGAAGTCTAGCAAAGAAGTGCAATTACAAATTTACATTTTGAACTCAAATTCTCAGCTTGATTAGGTTTTGGGTCAAGAGCGTTGACCAACCATTTGAACAAGATAGTTTGACAATGGAGCCTTCGTTGGGATTGTCGTACAAATTGTTGGATATTTCCTAATTAGATTTTAGAGTATATATACCTTGTAATTTTTATCTTTTGCAAAAAATAATAATAATAAGAGAATAACATTTTTTTTCTAATTCATTTCCAGCTGACACTCGTAATAATCACAGTGTTTCTTTTTCTTGTTGAATTGTGAAGGAAAGAGAGGAGGAAAAAAACACTAAAATTAGTTTGGGCTAAGTAATACTGGGGTAGAGTTCAAGTTGTTTAGGAAGTCAATGAGCATGTTAGATATCTTGTTAAATTATGTGTTTTTGTCAAAAGCAGATTAAATATGGTGGTATTGTGTTGATTATTTATTTATTCAATTAGTTATAATTTTCTTTTACATAAAATAAGACATATTTCAGATTGAGAGTATATTTGCAAAATTTCCTTGGCTATTTTAGTTTAATGTGGATAAATAAGAAAAATAGCACTAGAAAGGAATGTAAATGTAAATAAAAGAAATAAATGCCTCAATTTTTCTTTGTTTCAATCAATAAAGCCACATAATCTAAATCTGCACAAATTCTAGTTTAGCGTACTTTCACAGTTCCACTATTAGCACAAGTGCTTGAATTTAATAATAAATTTCTCCTTCCTTTGTTATAAGTGTATTAGATATATACTTGGAACTGAAAGTATACAAATTTGACAAAACAAAGTTAAAACAAAAACAGAAAACTGATATAGATATCATGTAACTCCCACATGGAGCTGAGGATCATCCACAAGCACATCGTCCTCATCCTCTAGCAAGGCTAAATTAAACTCTGAATTAGAGAGTGCAGCTAGCAGGGAATAGTCATCAAGACAATTACCTTTTGATCATTTACCGAGTTTAATCGCTTTTGTTGAGGGCTTTGAAATTGTAGGGGAATGACATTTGAGTGGAGCCGTCTGCTTCTCCCCCTTCATCTTCAAAGCATTCTTCGAGGGAGCAGAATAAAATTGACCTATTTAAGGGAGATTGAGACCAGCAACCGCCACACGAACCTTGGCCGCGGCGTCTTCTGGGGTCAGAGAGGAAGAAGAAGAACTCTGTTGTCAGGTAGAAGTGTCTGTGAAAGACCGAGGAGGAGAGGAAATTGTTGCCTCAGACGAAGCCTCCTTTACTTTCCTTTTTCCCCCACCTTTTTCCTGCAAAATTTTGTTCCCTAAATTTGCATCCTATTTGCCCAACTCACCTAAATGATTTCTTCACCTACCTGCATGAAAAAAAATTAACTCAGGCTATTTCGCTCTCCAACACATCAAAAAGGGGTCGAAGGCTGCAGGATCGATGGGCAGCGATGTTGGCTGCAGCGACTTTACGTTAGTTTCTAAGATCAATCTGGCAACTGATCAATATCACTGAAATATTACCGATCTAATTAGTTAGCTCAGTTAATATCAGGTGGGAGGTTTTCCGTTCAATAGAACATTCCTTAATTAAAGAACCACCTTTCAATTATCTTCCTTGGTTAAACACCAATTTGATTGGTATAAGTCAGTCTCAATATATTGAATATCAGTATAACCCCTGTATAAAGAAAATTAATTCACTTATACAGTACTTGGAGTGAGGTAGGCTTAAAGCGAATCTCCTTAAGACAATTACGTCCCCGCACTAGTGCTAATGAGTTACTGGAGGCTGGTCTCCCAAAATACAATACTCCTTCACGGTATTTGGATAGCACTACCAAATCACCGTACGGTCGAACCGTAGTTAACAGTACCTTCACAGGATTATTGAAGCAGCAGAATCAAGATAAGTTTCAAGGAGAATATTTGTCTTTACTTTGGAGGAGCACCCACTGTAGAGAAAGGAGAAAGATAAAAGAATATTCTTCTTTGGAAGTCTCAGATTCAGACAACAATTCTATTAAAGAATCTGTTGAATTTTCTGAGCCCTCTTTCAGAACGAATTTTGCAGAATCTCTTGGAAGTCGCTTCGAAAACTAAGTTGCAGAATTCCCACTTCCTGTTGAAAGTCAATTCAAGCCAGAGAGAGAAGATCTCACTTCAGAACGCAGAGAAGAATCTGTTTGTTTTCATTGTTTTTTGTTTGAGAATATGGAGCGCTATTTATAGCGCTCCGGGAGGGGTAAAAATGTCTGAAACCGACCGAACGGTTGCAACGGTTCGGTCTGAACCGTTACAACGGTTCGTTTCAACCGCTGCAACCGCCCAACTGTCCGCGGCGATTTACTGACAGCCGTTGCGTTGGGCAGTTCGGGTATGATCCGCGTAATCTATACCTGTGAGACCCAGTTCAAAGCCAGAGAGAGAATATCTCACTTCAGAACGCAGAGAAGAATCTGTTTGTTTTCATTGTGTTTTGTTTGAGAATATGGAGCACTATTTATAGCGCTCCGGGAGGGGTAAAAATGTCCGAAACCGGCCGAACGGTTGCAACGGTCCGGTCTGACCATTGCAATGGTTTGTTTCAACCACTGCAACCGCCCAACTGTCCGCGGTGATTTACTGACAGCCGTTGCGTTGGGCAGTTCGGGTATGATCCGCGTAATCTATACTCATGAGACCCGGTTCAAAAAGAACCGGACTGGGTAGGGAACCCGGACCCAAGCCCGAGCCCGGCTCGGCACCGGCACCGGCTGCCAGCGCCAGCGGCGACGCGCGCGCATGTGCGGGCATGGTTTCCCCCTAATCGCGCGCAAAAACTCCAAGTACCCAAAGGACACACCCTTTGTTCCCATTTTTCTCTATTTAAACACTTCAAACTTCCATCCCATCGTCAATGTGGGACTAAATATTTTTAGCTACCTTTAGTCCTCTTTTTGGCTTTGAATTAGGCAATCCTTAGTTCATTCGAAGTCGGAATTGAACATGTGAATATCTCACGTTCATCTCCAATGGAAGGAGAACACACTCCAATCATTATCCAATTGATTCAATCAATGGATCTCGCCATAATTCAACTCAAAGATTCACATATATTCTTCATATTTTCAATAATCCCCCACAATGAATGGAGATTCAAGGAAATGACACACAAAGAGACTGACTCTATTGTGAAAGGTACTTTAGAAAAGAAACTACATCAGGATAGGTGAACTAGGTCTTGAACCTTCCATAGCGAAAGCTTTATCAGACTTACTGGCTAATCAGTGAACTAGGTCTTGAACCGTTAGCCGTTAGTGTAAGCCAAGTCAGCAAGCTTCACACAGTAACTTTCCAAATCAACTTTGGTTCTCGATTGTGTCCATTTTGGTCCTGGACATTCTTAGTTTTAGAGAGTATCTTTAGGGAATAACAGCCTCCATAGAAATTCCCAAAGAGCCGACCCAACTCTATACTCACATAGGTGATCGTCCTATTAAGAGTAGTCTACTCTACTCCACTTGTTTAGTAACAAAATATAGGCATCATTAAAAGCGTTAAGCTTATCCTTAAACCACTTGTAGAAAGCACTTATGTGCACCTTAGGAATGGATTGGAGTCAAGCTCCTAAGTGCTTACTTGCTGAGTTAATCATAACTAGTTTTTCCTCTTGAACTTAGTCCATAGATCTCCAGTTACTAAGTGAGGTTTCCATTAAGTTGACTCGGTAAGGTTAGGCTTTTAAATCCATTCACCTCAATGCGCAGTTTATACGCTCTCCACTTAAACCTTTAGTAAGCGGATCCGCTAAATTATCTTTTGACGAGACAAAGTCAATAGAGATAATTTTATTTGAGAGCAACTGCTTAACAATATTATATCAACGACGAATATGTCTAGACTTACCGTTATATATAACATTTTGTGCCCTAGATATGCTGCTTGATTATCTCAGTGTATGCATATAGCGGGCACTGGCTTTTACCATAATGATATATCTTCCAAAATTATCGAAGCCATTCTGCTTCTTCTCCGGCCTTATCAAAGGCTATGAATTCCGATTCCATAGTGGAACGGACAATACATATTTGTTTGAAAGATTTCCAAGATATCGCTGCTTCTTCTAGAGTAAATACGTATCCGCTAGTTGATTTTGTTTCCTCAGAATCTGCAATCTAATTAGCATCACTGTATCCTTCAAGTACATGATACTTTTCATATCTCAAGGCATATTCCTTAGTATGTGATACGTAACCCAATACTCGTAGTAGAGCAGTCCAATGTTCATCACTAGTGTTACTAGTATATCTGCTTAAGTTGCTTACAGCGTAAGCAATATCGGGTCTAGTGTAATTCATCAAATATATTAGATTTCCGATAATCTGAGAATACTCCAACTGGTATATTCCAGTTCTTGTATTCTTATGAAGGTGGATGTGTGGGAGAAAAGAATTTGTATTCTCCTTTATCCCATGATCCTTGAATCTTTCTATCATCTTATCCACGTAGTGAGATTGAGATAGACTGATTCCATCTGGTATTCTGGTAATTTTAATTCCTAAAATTACATCAGCAACCCCCAGATCCTTCATGTCAAAACTGTTGGATAACATTTTCTTAATGGACTTAATAATTTCAATATTAATCTCAAGTATCAATATGTCGTCTACATAAAGACAAACAATAATACATGCATTTTTAACTGTTTTAGTGTAAACACACTTATGCATTCATTAATAGTAAATCCATCTTTGATCATGACACTATCAAATTTCTCATGTCATTGTTTTGGAGCCTGCTTTAGATCGTATAAGAATTTTACCAATTTACACACTTTGTGTTCTTGGCCCTTGACTATAAATCATTCAGGTTGCTCCATATATATTTCTTCATTTAATTCACCATTTAAGAATCCAGTCTTGACATCCATTTGATGGATATCTAAGTTATGCAATACTGTAATTGCAATCAACATCCGAATGAAGGTTATTCTTGTTACTGGTGAATAAGTATCTAAGTAGTCAAGTCATTCCTTTTGTCGATAAGCCTTGGCTACTAATCTAGCCTTGTACTTATCGATAGATCCATCGGGTTTTAATTTTCTTTTAAAAATCCACTTACACCCAATTGGTTAACTGCCAGGAGGCAAGTTTTCTAATTCCCAAGTATGATTACTTAGTATGGATTCTATTTCGCTATTTATAGCTTATTTCCACATTTGTACTTCTGGGGTTGACATAGCCTCTTTAAATATTTGAGGCTCGCTTTCAATAGCATATGCTATGAAATCTGGATCAAAAGATTTTGAGATTCTAGATCTCTGACTTCTTCTTGGTCAATTTTCGCATTAACAATCGGTTCCTCGGGGCTTTCGTCCCTAAACGTCATCTCATGTGTTCTTTTCTCAGAAGTCTTATCTGTTTCCCGTTTGTATAGAAAGATGTCTTCAAAGAACACAGCATCTCTAGATTCGATAATCATGCTTATATGAATATCTGGTATTTCTGATTTATGAACCAGAAATCTGTAGGCACTACTATTTAAGACATAGCCTATGAATATGCAGTCCATAGTTCTTACTCCCAACTTAGTCTTTTTAGGTAATGGTGGTAGCACCTTTGCAAGGCGCCCTCACATTTTGAGGTAATGGTAGGAAGGTGTCCTTCCATGTCATAACTCAAATGGTATAAGAGCAAGTTTCTTGTGAGGTATTCTATTTAGAATATAATTTGCAGTTAACAGAGCTTCCCCCCACAAGTTCTGTGGAGCTCCAGAACTTACGAGTATGGAATTGACCATCTCTTTCAAAGTTCTGTTCTTTCATTCAGCAATTCCATTAGGGAATAATAGCCTCCATAGAAATTCTCAAAAAGCCGACACAACTCTATACTCACATAGGTGATCGTCCTATTAAGAGTAGTCTACTCTACTCCACTTGTTTAGTAACATGATATAGGATCATTAAAAGCGTTAAGCTTATCCTTAATCCACTTGTAGAAAGCACTTATGTGCACCTTAAGAATGAATTAAAGTCAAGCTCCTAAGTGCTTACTTGCTGAGTCAATCATAACTAGTTTTTCCTCTTGAACTTAGTCCGTGGGATCTCCAGTCGCTAAGTGAGGTTTCCATTAAGCTAACTCTGTAAGCTTAGGCTTTTAGACCCATTCCCCTCGATGCGCAGTTTATACGCTCTCCACTTAAACCTTTAGTAAGCGGATCCTCTAAATTATCTTTTGACGAGACAAAGTCAATAGAGATAATTTCATTTGAGAGCAACTGCTTAACAGTATTATGTTTACGACAAATATGTCTAGATTTACCGTTGTTATATAATATTTTGTGCCCTAGATATAGCTGCTTGATTATCGGGCACTGGCTTTTACCATAATGGTATATCTTTCAAAATTATCGAAGTCATTCTGCTTCTTCTCCGGCCTTATCTAAGGTTATAAATTCCGATTCCATAGTGGAACGGGCAATACATGTTTGTTTGAAAGATTTCAAAGATATCGATGCTCCTCCTAGAGTAAATACGTATCCGCTAGTTGATTTTGATTCTTCAGAATCTGCAAGCCAATTAGCATCATTGTATCCTTCAAGTACAGGTGGATACTGTCTATATCTCAAGGCATACTCCTTGGTATGTGATACATAACCCAATACTCATAGTAGAGCAGTCCAATGTTGATCACTAGGATTGCTAGTGTATCTGGTTAACTTGCTTATAATGTAAGCAATATCGGGTCTAGTGCAATTCATCAAATACATTAGACTTCCGATAATCTGAGAATACTCTAACTGGCGTATTTCTGTTCATGTATTCTTATGAAAGTGGATGTGTGGGAGAAAAGGATTTGTATTCTCCTTTCCCAAGACCATTGAATCTTTCTATCATCTTATCTACGTAGTGAGATTGAGATAGACTAATTCCATCTGGTGTTCTGGTGATTTTAATTCCTAAAATTACATCAACAACCCCAAGATCCTTCATGTCAAAACTGTTGGATAATATTCTTTTAGTGGACTTAATAATTTCAATATTAGTCCCAAGTATCAACGTGTCGTCTACATAAAGACAAACAATGATACATGCATTTCCAACTGTTTTAGTATAAACACACTTATCGCATTCATTGATAGTGAATCCATCTTTGATCATGACACTATCAAATTTCTCATGTCATTATTTTGGAGTCTGTTTTAGACCGTATAAGGATTTTACCAATTTACACACTTTGTGTTCTTGGCCCTGGCTATAAATCATTCAGGTTGCTCCATATATATTCCTTCATTTAATTCACCATTTAAGAATGTAGTCTTAACATCCATTTGATGGATATCTAAGTTATGCAATACTGCAATTGTAATCAACATCCGAATGGAAGTTATTCTTATTACTGGTGAATAAGTATCGAAGTAGTCAAGTCCTTTCTTTTGTCGATAGCCCTGGGCTACTAATCAACCTTGTACTTATCGATAGATCCATCGGGTTTTAATTTTCTTTTGAAAATTCACTTACACCAAATTAGTTTACTGCCATGAGGCAAGTTTGCCAATTCTCAAGTATGATTACTTAGTATGGATTCTATTTCGCTATTTATAGTTTCTTTTCACATGTGTGCTTCTGTGGTAGATATAGCCTCTTTAAATGTTTGAGGCTCGCTTTCAATAGCATATGCTATGAAATCTAGACCAAAAGATTTTGAGATTCTAGATCTCTTACTTCTTCTTGGTTTAATTTCGCATTAACAATCGGTTCCTCGGGGCTTTCATCCCTGAACGCCATCTTATGTGTTCTTTTCCCAGAAGTCTTATCTGTTTCCCGTTTATATGGAAAAATATCTTCAAAGAGCACAACATCTCTAGATTCGATAATCATGTTTACATGAATATCTGGTATCTCTGATTTATGAACCAGAAATCTATAGGCACTACTATTCAAGGCATAGCCTATGAATATGCAGTCCATAGTTCTTGCTCTCAACTTAGTCTTTTTAGGTAATGGTGCTAGCACCTTTGCAAGACACCCCCACATTTTGAGGTAATGGTAGGAAGGTGTCCTTCCATGCCATAACTCAAATGGTATAAGATCAAGTTTCTTGTGTGGTACTCTGTTTAGAATATATTTTGCAGTTAACAGAGCTTCCCCCCTCAAGTTCTGCGGAGCTCCAGAACTTACGAGCATGGAATTGACTATCTCCTTCAAAGTTATGTTCTTCCGTTCAGCAATTCCATTTTGCTGAGGAGTATATTGTGCTGTAGTTTGATGGATTATACCAAATTTAGCACATAACTCACTAAAATCATTTGATTCATATTATCCGCCTCTATCAGATTTTAGAATCTTGATATTCTTGTTAAGTTGATTCTCAACTTCGAATTTATATGTTATAAACATATTCACTGCCTCATCCTTACTGTTTAAAAGATACACATAACATTATATTGTACAATCATCAATAAAAGTAATAAAATCTTTTTTCCCGCCTCTTGTTAGTATAAACTTCAAGTCACATAGATCACTATGAATTAACACTAAAGGTTTTGTATTTCGATCAACTGAGTGAAATGAATTTTTCGCTAACTTGGCCTCAATACAAATCTCACACTTGCGAATTTCTTCCAAGTTGAGTTTAGGAATATATCCTAGATTAGACAAGTTTTTTAATGACTTGTAATTTACACGCCTTAATCTAGCATGCCATAAAGTAGGAGACTCAAGCAAATAAACAGAAGATTTTTCTTTATTTATAAGCTTCCAGTACAAATATACAGACTTTTTGTCCACCACTGCAACATTGGCTTTAAAAAGTCCATCAACAAGATAACCCTTTCCCACATACATCCTACCCTTAGTAAGTACAAATTTATCTGATTCAAAAATCATTCTAAATCCTTTCTTACTAAGTATTGATCCAGAGATCAGATTGTTGCGGATATCTGGAACATGTAGCACATCGTTCAGAGTAAGCTATTTCCCAGATGTCCACTTCAAGATGACCCTTCTTTTTTCTTCAACATTGGAGACGGCTGAGTTTCTTATGAAAAGTTGCTCATCTTGCTCTAGTGAGAAGGCCCAAGCAGGTCCAGAGACACTAAGTTAGCTCAACACTTAGTCTCACACAAGCCCACGAGATAAGTCTTGCATAAGAATCCAAAGTTGCTTAGCATCACAGAAAGCTCCTTCACAGCCTCGCTGCGAGCTAACTTACAACTTCGCACAGAAATGCTCAGTTAAGTCCGTAGAGAGTTAGTTTTGCTCGAAGCCCCATGCAGCTGCGCAAAAGGGTAATTGGTACCTTCGCCACAAAGTTATCCAGCTCCGCTGAAGAGCTTTCCTTTAACTTCGCCAGATGCTTCTCCCAGCTCCGCCATGAGCTCAACGCAACGACTCCGCTGCGGGTCTTTTATGGTCACTTTTGACCAATCAAATCTCTAGATGAGATCAAATCTAATTGAGATCAAATCTAATTGAAATCAGATTTGGCAGTTATTTGTCATGATCTTTTGACTTTCCCAATTAAGTGAGAATATCAGGGGAGATCTTTCAGTTATTTGGAAAGAATCAAGGGAGTATCCCTCATTTAGCAGAGCGGATCAAGAGATCAGCTATTCTTAGCTTCGCAGAAGCTGATTCTAGCCTCGCGACGAGGCTACTTACCGGATGTAAAACAGATTGAATCAATCTATTTTCAGATTTTCAGGGTGATTATACCCTTACTCCTCCTTATAAATAGCCTACCAGGGGCGAGAGCTAGAAGGAGAAAGGGCTCGACAAAAGAAAGGAGAGACGGCTAAGGACAGAGATCTACTCTCTTACTTTCAAGAATTCAGAGAATTACTTCTCTAATCAGGGTGCTAATACCCTAAGATCTTCCTCCCTCTCAAGGAATTTCTGAAATCAGGCGAGAAGGAATTCCCAAGCGGAGGCAGCTCGAGAAGTAACAAGAGGGCTCTACCGACCTTCTGTTCTCCGATTCCCCGAACCAGGCGAAAAGGGAATCCCATCAGGTAGTAGTTCGATTGTCTGATAGCTCACATCGTCAAAGGGATAAAGTGATCATGCGCTGATCAGATTCCTACTGGCACACTTTCCCAGAAGTCTCAGAGGAGATCTACCTGTAATCTTCTTCCTGCAAAGAATTACTTGTAATTTAGCTCCTCGACACTTTTTGTAAGTTTTTCCCTTTACAAAAATCAATGGAAAACAAGATGGCGACTCCGCTGAGGATGATATTCTCTACTGCTGAGAATCAAGTGTCGCAATGCGACGATCAGACCTTCGGGTCTACTACTGAGACGCTAGCCATTCACTCTGGCCAAGAACCTACGCGTGATTGCAAGGAAGTCGGCATAGCCGGAACCCCTCTATCTAATTCTTTGAAGCAAGTCTCTGTCAAGACATATTAAGGCTCTCCGCAAGCCTACTACGGTCTTCTGGCATAACAAAGAGGGTCAGAATCTTGAGCCTGTTACCTTCGAAAACCCGGTCGTTCATTTCGACCAAGGAAAGTTAAAAGAACTCCTCTCTGGAGGTGGTTCAATGCTCCACGCACGGAAGCATAGAAAGGTTACAATGGCCAAGGTTTCGGAGCAGAAACTGGACGCGGACTCCTCCCAACTTTTCTCAGCCTCGCGTGTAGCTAGCCAGGTTCCCTGTGAACCTAAGTCTTCTCTTCCAAAGAAGATGTGGAGGCCAAAACAGAAAGCTCTATATGAAACCTTAAACGCAGTTACGCCACAGGTCCGCCTATCCCGCGAAGATAAAGGCAAAATGCCTGCCTGCTTCGTTGAGACTATCAGCCGCGAAGCTAAAATGGCGACTACACCTTCGCTTAATTTAGGAACGGTAACTCCTCGCGCCAACCTCGTTCTCATGAGCGAAGCTACTGATGGCGTGGCAAACACAACGCCAGTACCACAGGATACGCACGGAGTTCCCAACCGTAAGGCTAGGACTAAAGCGCCCAGCGGTGCTAACCTCGTTCTCAGTAAGGTAGCAGATAAAGCACCACAGCGTGCTTCGCCCCCCAGCTCCTCAAGCGCTAAGCTCGCTCTTCGCAGCGGAGTTAAGGGATTGTCCCCAAGTGTCAGATAGTGGTGCTTATGCAGCTTCAACATCCAAGGGCATTCTCAAATTTCTTAGCCGCGAAGTTAGAGCTAAAGCACTATCTAGTACTAACCACCTCTGCGGTCATGAAAAGAACAAGGCGTCGTCTTATGTGCAATCCAGCACAGCCTCTGTGCTGAGTCGCTTAAGCCCGGCTACCTCTGACTTGCGAGAGTTCTTAACGAATAAACGAAAGTCAGATTTACTCCAAACTTTTCCCTCTTGTTGTCAGCAAGTGGGATGACAGTTGGTGACAGTCCATTCAGTCCATTGCCGGCTGGGACCAAGCTCCGCCACTCCTCCAAACTGACGATCAGTTTTTGACCGACTATCACAACAAGCTCATGTGAAGCATCGCAAAAGGAGCATATCGCAAGATCTACCAGATCTGCCCTCTGCATCCGTCAATATGATCGGAAGAGGATGAGAGCTGTGAGTGGTATCAGAGCTTAGGTTCACACCTGGTGTGGGTAACCATCTGGGTCTATGCTCTGACTCTTACCAATAGTACTATCAGGTTCAGATTAACTTATCTGTATTTGAATTTGGGGATTCCAGCGACGAGTACAAGAATACACTGTCATTGACAAGTCCTTCCTTGACTCTTTTGTATTCCTTACTTATAGTTGTCAACCAGAATATCCGATTTCCTTCTCGTTTTCTTTGCATCTTATTGCTTCCAATCCATTAGTGTTAGTTCACTATAATACTTCTCTATCCTAAGTTCCTTATAGACATCAGAGTGCGCAGCGGATGTGTCGCGGACCCGTAACATTTAGGCTTTGGGGTTGGAAATATTGTTCTCACACCTGAATTGAAATTTCGAGGACGAAATTTTTTGTAAGGTGGGGAGAAATGTAACCCCCTGCCCCCAAATGTACGTATCACAGTATCAGTACGCGATACGATGTATAATATTGATATTGATCTTTTTGGTAGTCAGATTTAGTTGATTTTAGTTTCCAATATCATTTTCCATTAGTTTAGATTTTTCAGAATTTTCTGGAATTTTTCTGGATTATTTTGGAAAATCTCCGTAGTCGGCGTCGACTGATACCGATAATCGGCCTTACGATTTTTAATTCACAAACAGAGTAGAATTTTGAGAATCCTCTTTCACTGTATGTCTTAGAATCACATGAGCTACGTATTGGTATTTTTGAGAATTTTTCTGAATTTATCGAAAATCCGGCCAAACTGGTGTCGCCTGGTATCGGCGAGATACTCCGGGATTTTTAATTTGCAAACCGTATTGAATTTCTGCAAACTGTTTGTTGTCCAAAAAGCCTTCCACTCTAGTTTTGATGATGATTAACTCATGTAGTTATGTTTACTAATATTCTTGTGATTTTAAGTTTCAGATCATCTAGCAAGATATTAGTTGATGATTAGCTTCAACATGGAGTTTAGAAGCTTTTCATAGTATTCTGATGCCCAAGCATCAAGTTCATACCATTGCACTCGGTGGATCACGGAGTTTGTGGATCGAGTCGCCTTGAAGATGAAGACCGTCAAGAAGACTTAGGTATTCATAGTTTAGTTTAGTGTGTTTAGATCCATATTGTAAAGCTTAGTATAGTTGATACGCTCAAGTGCACTCAACACACAAGTTTTATGTTTTAGTTTTGGTTTTCATGAATAGATTGATCAAAATAAGTTTAAATAGTTTTTATGTATATTAGATATGTTCTAGATATACATACATGCTTAACTTCTTATACAAACTTAGTTTGACTTACCTATTCATGTGTTTTTATGTTTTGGTATTTTTACAAAAACATGTTTTATGGAGTTAAAGACAAAAAATATGATATATCTTGTTTCATGTATATTGGACCTATGTCCATATGCAATATGCTTGAATGTGTTTAAAATATCATGTTCTTGTATTTAAACAAGTTTTAGAAAAAAATCAGATTTCCTATTGAAAAATACAAGTTTGATAAAATACAAGTGTTGGTTTTTGATAAAATTTACAAGACACAAAATTGATTTGATATGTGTCTTGAAAATTGTTATCACAAGTTTATGTTTTAATATAAAGTGTTAAAACAAAATTTTATGGTAATTTTCAAAAGAGATAAAAGTATTTTCAAAATTATTTTTACCCAGTTTCTGACCCAGACTGTGGCTGACAGACTAGCTCGGTCGACCGGTACGGTCGACCGACGTGCACAGCCTTGTGCACGTCTGGCAGCACAGTGGATCGGCCGACCGTGCGGCCGACCGGACCAGAGAGCTTTGCTCTCTGTATCTGGGCGGTCGGCCGTGCGGTCGGTCGGACCAGAGAGCCCTGCTCTCTGTATCTGGGCGGTCGATTGAGCGGTCGACCGGATTGCTCTAACGGTCGGATTTTTGACCGTTGGCGGTCGACCGGAGGTCTGTCAGACTGACAGATCAGCCTAACGGCTAGTTTTCTTTTGGGGCTATAAATACCCCATCTCCTTGAGGATTCTGACAAGACTTTTGATAAGAAAATTTTTCCCACTTTCTGGTTTTAAAAATTAGTTTTCAAAAGTGTTTAGTGCAAAAAGATTTCATCTTTATTGTTTTTCAAGGGTTTTGGAAAATCAAAGAAAACTAGGTTTTTGGGATATTGTTTTGGTTTATCATTTCTATCATCTACAAGAGATTTCCCAAGTAGTTTTTCTTTGTTGTTTGCTTTCCAAAAACACCTTGATTCCACTTGAGCTATATCTTCTATCCTAATCTATTAGGATCTTGTTTTGTGGAAAGAAAAGAGAGTTTGTGGTCTTTGTAATCACTTGTTGTGAAACCTCCTTGTATTTGTGTATCCCTCTTTGGTAGAGATTGATCGGAGTGGTGTTTGGATCCCTCTTCGGTAGAGGTTATTGTGTTTGTTGGATACTGGCCTTATCCCTCTTCGGTAGAGGTGGATTGTGGTTGTATTGCCTCGGTGGCATTGTAAGGTTGAGAGAGGAGTTTGGTACTCCTATAGTGGATTGAAAATCCTTCACGGTGGTGAAGGCGGGGATGTAGAGCTAGGGGCTCGAACCTCGAAACATATCTTGTCTTATCGTTTGATCCATTGTCTCTCGAACTCTTACTCTCTTTTATTTTATGCAAAGCATCTTCAATCAGTACATTTCATATCATCTCTATTGCTTGCATTTGTACCTTGCATATTTTCATATTGCTTATTCATATTATATGCTTGGTTGTTTGTGTGCCTCACTTATACTTAACCAACAAGAGCTTCACATAGCACCTCAACCCATTTCAAGGGAAATCAAGAGGAGTTAGTCCAGAGCCCTTCACGGGGAATTCAGCTACACTTGTTGTTTTGTATTAAGTGTGTTGCTATATTTATTTTAAGCTTCCGCATTTAGGGCATTTAGTTTCTAGATTAGCACTTACACCTATTCACCCCCCCCTCTAGGTGTTTTTCACTCTTTTCATATTACATCTCAGAATAATATTCTCTATTTTCTGTAATTTTTGGGCATCGTTCGGAGCGAGTCAATTTTTGACCCTATTAAAATAAGATTAAATTATTCAAATCTTTTTTTTCATTTCTTTTCTTTCTTCTTCTCCACGATTCCCCACCGCCTCTCCCAACCTCCATACTGTAGCCCCCCTCTTTAAATCCCTTCTCTCTCTCCCCCCTCTTTCAAAAATCTTCTCTCTTCCCTACTTCTCTCTCTTTAATTTCTCTCTCTCTCCTCTCCCTCTAAACCACTCTCCCTCTCTCCCCCTCTCACTGGTTCATTGGCCGGGGGTGGGTCTGACCCACGCCCGCGGCCAATCCGCCCCGGCCAAGGGTCGCTCGGGTGCTGTCGGCCCCAGCCGGCGCCTCCCTTCCGGCCGCCGGCCGTCATGGCCGCGCAGCCGCGCGGCCAGGCACAGGGCAGCAAAGCTGCACTGTTCACCTCCCTCCCTCCTTCTCTTTCTCTGTTAAACTTCTCTCTCGCCCCCTCTCTCTCACTCTCTCCCCCGATCGGACCCACGGCCGCGCCGCCGGAGGGCCCCTCCTTGCCGCCGGCCAGCAAAGCTGGCCAGCCTGCGCGCGGGCAGCAGCAGCTGCTGCTGCTGCTGCTATTTTTTTTATTATTGGGTTTGGGTAGAACCCAAACCCAACAACCCTATTGGGTTTTTCTTTGAAACCCGTTAACCCATAACCCATCACTTAAAGAACGGGTTTGGGTATTGATCCAAACCCGACCCGTTATCAGCCCGAACCCGCATCCGAAACCCAATAAAGGTAAACTTGCAGAAAACCTGTAACACCCCGCTCCCGGAATACGTACTTAGTTGCGTATTCAAATTTTTCAGTCGTATTTTTTGATTTACTTCCTGTATTTGTTTTGCTTTATGAGTTATTTATATGATCGTTTTGCCTTAGATCTGGATTCGTGAACTCGGAGTCAGCCCTAGTCTGAACCGGGAACCCGATCATAGTGAATTGCTCGATTTAGTATTTTCGCTATTCCGATTTTACCAATTTCAGTTTTAAACATCTTTTTCCAATATTTTAGATTTTCTATGATTTTTTGGAATTTTTCTGAATTAAATTGTAAATCTTCAAAACCGGGGTCGACCGATACCGCTGACCGATTCTCAGATTTTTAATTTACAAACGGAGTTGAATTTCAAGAAACGGCTTTCCTGTAACTTCTTAAAGTTACATTTTCTATCTAAATACTTTTTCTGAGAATTTTCTAAATTTATCAAAATTTCACTGGATTTGGTGTCGGCCAGTATCACTGATTAATTCCAAGAATTTTAATTTATAATTGGAATCGAATTTCTAGATTCTGTTTTTATATTATTTCTTAGAATTATATTTTCTCCTTTCATGCATTTTCTGAGATTTTTCAGATTTTATCAAAATTCGGCCGACCCGGTATAGACCGGTATTGACGCTTGACTTCAGGATTTTTATTTGGAAAATGGGATTGAATTTCTGAAAACCGATTTCACCAAAAATCTTTATATAATATTTATTATTTTTGATAATTTTTGGGAAGCTTGCCAAGCTACTTTATTTTTTTAGACTTTTCCGAAGTTTTCGGTGTTTTCCCAGATACCGGAATATTATCCAGATATTTTACTCTTCTCTTTTTCTCTCTCCTCGCTAGACGCGAGTTTTACCAACCTGGATTCTGTATTTAATGCAGGCATGCTCTCCATACTGCATTTAATGCTTGTCTTGTGAAATCAACTCTAAGTCTTATCACCATGCCTTTTTATCTTATTCATCAAACGCAAAACTCGCGTTTATCCTCCTGGACGCGGATTTTTCTCCGCGTCCAGTTCTTTTGGCCTGGACGCAGCCATTCCTTGATGAGACGCAGCCATCTCTCTTGCATGAAACGCAAGTTTCATTAATATCATGAGAATGACAACATTATTATAATATTTTTCCCTCCTTATAAATACACCCCTATCTTCTTCTCTTCTTTCATTTTACTTTCCTTCTCTTTCCAGCCAACAGGCTGCAAACGAACCAGCAGCCATGGCCCTCCTTTGGCTGGCCACACTCTCATCTTTTCCACTCACCATCTCCACCATTTCCACCACAAATTCCACCATCATTCTCCCCTCCATCTCCTTCTTCATTTCAACAACAACAACAACCACAACACCACCTCCACCATCTTCTTCTTCCTCTTCTTTTCCACAAATAACCCATTTCCACCACCACCTTCTCCCCCATCTCCACCACCATATACTCCATCTTGGCCACCAACGACCATGCCATCTTCCTCTCCTCGTCGTGCTCTTTCCGACGAGCTATTGCATCGCTCTCCGAAACTCCTTTTGCAAAACTCTAATTTTTCATTTTCAACTACACTTGCACTCCATCATTGATTTGGGCTTGGAGCTTTGGCCACCTTTTTCGGCCATCTCCGGCCACTTCCGGTCATCTCCGGCCGCCGCCGGTGACCGCCGGGCATCGCCGGCCATCCTCCCTTCTCCCTTCTTTCTTTCCTTTCCTTTCTTTCTTTCCTTCCTTCTTCATTTTCCTTCCTTCTTTCTTTCTTTTCTTTCCTTTATTTTCATCCTTGCGCCTCCAAAACCTGCGTCCCACTCTCCCTCTTTCCCTGTCTCTCTCTTTCTCTCTGTTGATTGCTGACGCGGATTTTACCTCCTGCGTCCAAGCAATTCCTTAACGCGGCCTTCGCGTTCTTGTATCGACGCAACGCGGAGCCCATGCCTGCATCTGTGTCCTTCTCATGTCAACATGACGTGGAGCTCATGCCCGCGTTTGTGTTCTTCTCATGTTTAACGCGACGCAGAGTTCATGCTCGCGTCCGCGTTATCCTCGCGTCCTGACTTGAATGCGGGTCTCGAACCCCGCGTTTGTGAGAATTTATGCAACGCGACTCCCGCGTCTGCGACCCTCGCGTCTCACTCTCAAACGCGCGTCTCCCTATGCATACTCTCTCTCCCTGTACACACTCTCTCTCCTTCCGTGGACTTCTCTCTCTGGTTCTTTCTTTCTCTCTCCTCTCTCTCATTCTCTTTCTCTCTCTTGATTTCCTCCTCTCTCTATCACTTTCTCTCTAACGCGTTGACGCGTTGATTTCCTAGATTCCGGAGATCAGAGATTTCACTATATTTTCTGAAGACGTAGGCGAGTGTTCTCGCTTTCCTCTTGACTTTCTCATTTCATCGGGTCGACTTGTATTATTCATGATTTATGCTGTTTGGAACTAACACTTTCTTTGATTGTGTTCAGCTATTACTTTATCACTTGCCAAGTACATGCTTGATATGCTAATGCTTGACATGCTTTTGCTTAATATCTACCATCTACATGCTAATATCTGACACCTGTCTGTATCACTTGACAACTGATGTGTTGTCACTTAACATGCTACTATTGGACACCTGCTCTTGTTATGTTATGTCTTATCACATGACACCTGAGATATTACTTGACACTTGTTCCTTGTTATGACATGACTTTAACCTGTCACCTGCCCGATCACTTGTCACTGTCATGATTAAAACCTGATACCTGTTATGATTAACTCTCTACTCATGATTATCACATTACGGGAATGTAGTACCTGATCTCTTGTTATGTACTCCAGTTATGCCTGTTATGAACTCCCGTTATGCTTGTTATGTACTCCTGTTATGACTAGGTATGATCCTGCTCATTTTCGTAATCCGATAATTATTTTAATAAGCCATAAAAAGGATAACTTGCACGGGAATGGGAGGAAGTGATGGATGCCGGTATGATGCCTTGCTTATAGTAATGGAATACAAAACTGACGATTCGTGTTAGGGGGATTTCAGGCCCCCAGAAGATGCGTGTTAGGGAGATTTCAGGCCCCCAAATGGCTGTGTCCCGGGCGGACGGGAACTACTATAAGTATGAGCTATCAGTTCTTCATCAGCTTCCAATAACCAACCTCGACTTACTTATATATGGATGTATGTGTGTTGAGATGTACACCAGGACACATACCTAGATATATGGGTCGGACGAGTAATAATAATAATAAAATGCCAAGATGATAACTTGTTATGTTGCTCTACAACTTGGTTATACCACTTGTTTTTGCCATGTTTTCATTCATCAAATTTTACTTCGGATTTCCAGTTTTATGATTACTATACTATACCTGTTCATGTCCTGCTTTCTACTTGTATTCTATTCCGCCTATCTCCTGCTCTTATCTAATCATACTATGAGTCTTCCCTACTTGGTATCATTTGTTGTATATCTACTTGCTCCTGCATGCTTGTGCCCGCGACACGGGTTTCAATGCACATTTATGATTTGGATTTATTGATACACATGTGCTTACCCATACTCTCCATCTGGCTTTCGCATCACCACTCGCCGGGGAGTTCTGACTCCTCTGGATCCTCATGTCCAGGTTTTGGAGCTTGGAGCGTGTGAATTCTTTCAGTTGCTGATCAGAGTGGCGCAGCGGTAGCGTGGATCTCTAGCAGACTGTTCAGAGCCCCATCCTTCTAGGCCCCCTTGTTCGGCTCTAGAGTTTTTCTGTTATGACTCTGAGCCTGTTTTTGTACTGTTCATACTTGTACATTTCTTTGTATTCCCGCAATTGCGCAAGATCAGTGATGTAATATTCATGTAATATTGGATCACATCTGGTGATAACTTTGTAATTATACTCATATGTTGGAATGTATAATGCACCACGCGCTTTCGTACTCTGATTCTTGCCTGTACTGATGCTTAGCGTATATACGTGAGGGTATTTCTGACCTGCATATATACGTCGTAGTGACGTCCCCGTACCCGCCGGATCGGGGCGTTACAAAACCCCCTGTGACATTTTCTTAATTGCATTTGAATTATTTTTATTTACCTATTTAACCCTTTTTGTTATGATTTAGTATTCGGGCGATATCTGGAGCATCCGGACTCCAAATTGGACGATTCTGGATCCGTTGCGATCGTGGGAAAGAGAGCTACCTTCCCATGGCTTGTTTGTTGTGTTTTTATTTTAGAATTATCTTTATATCATATAGCGTGAACTTGGTTGCTTTATATCAATAAAACATGATTACCGGTAAATCCCCGTTGTTCATATTTACATGGAAACAATATTAAAACACTGTAATAATAAACATTGTACTGAGAATATGCCTGATAACTAAAAGACTTTGAGGGTGACACTAGATGTCTATTTAGGTCATGTTCATGTACCACTGACAACATCGGGCCACTATTTCACCATATTCTTGGACACGATTATGACATGTATTGTATCACAGTTACGTACATATATACTGATCCATAGATACACTAGGACACTACACTGTCACTAGACATGCATGCTAGATACCGTTTCTGTAATTCACAGGACATGGTATTACACAAGACACGGACTACTATTATTACATGTACTAGTGCTACGCATATATGTTACACGGATGATAGCTACACATCTATGTTCCACTAGTACACGGATAAGCCCGCATTTTCATTAGTGTTATCATCATTACACGGATATTGTAGTTCACTGTACATGATATTGGATACTGACCACTGTTATTACATGTACATGTTGCACAGATACTATAACACGTCACACTCTCTTATTTCGTCTGCATGTCCCACCGATAGATAAATGCTCCACTTCACGGATACTCGCGCCGCATGCCGCTAACTCTCCTCCCTCCAGTTCTCTAGATCCGGATTATAGTTATGGCTTACGCCAAGTTTTGGTGCACGAAGAAGACGTCTTCCAAAACACCAGATCTAGGGTCGCAATACCCTACAATTACGAACAGCCATCCTCCTCAACCACAGTAATCTCACCAGAACCAATGAGAAGATTATTCTAATGGTCTGATGAGGAGGACGAAGATAGTGGGTATGCCTCTTCAGCAACAGTCAGCTCGGTACGAACAGATAGAGTATCAGTGAATATAGCTGATAACGGTAATGATGACCTCCGTCGACGGTTGGAAGCTCAAGAGCAAACCTCTAAGGCTCAGCAGGAAGCCTTGAACAACATTCAACAGATGCTCGCTCAACTCCTCACTAACCGGAATAACAATGATACCGGGAGTAACCATAATGAGGAAGAACATCATAACGATGAACAACCTAAGACTGAGAAGTTAAAGGAAAGTTCTTCTATGGGCTGAAGTTCTTAAAGGCATCCAAGCTCAGATTGCATCCCTAGCCCAGAGGGATGAACTAAAGAAAGTAGGGGCAGCCCGTCCTTACCCTTTGAAATGGGATTCAGTATCATACCCACCAAAGTTCAAGCCACCAACATTACATATGTATGATGGTAAGAGCTCGCCGAACCAGCACATCTACTACTTTCGGTCTCAGACCGGTAATGTTAAAGACAATGATGCTATCATGGCCAGACTGTTCATTGGCACCCTGAAGGGGGTAGCATTTGACTGGTTCTGAAGCCTCCCTCTGGGCTCTATCAATTCTTGGGTCGACTTAGAAAGTCGATTTCTTTCTCATTTCTATGAAGACGATACTGAGGTAACCATGGATAAACTCCTCTCTACCGTACAAAGGAAGGACGAATTTATCCGTGACTACATTGAACGATTCAGAAACTTGTCTTTGATGTGCCCAGTAGGGATTCCATTACCCATGCTCTTACAGACACGTAGGCAAAACTTCCTGGACCAAGTGGAGATTCACATGGGAGCCGTCAAAGCCAATACTTGGAAAGAATTGGTCGAGCAAGCTAAGATAGCCTAAAAGTTGGCTAAAAAGTTCGATCCATCTACCCCTAAAAGCAAATGGGGCGTGAATAATAAGGGCGCGGCGACATGGCGCAATCTTCCCATGCTAAAGGCAAAGAGACTATGTCCGTTGAATTGTCAGGGGATGTTCATTCGAAGACCAAGTAGAGTGGCTTCAATAGTCAGGAGTCTAAGTTTCCTCCGAAGCAGTACTCCTTCAAAGACGAGCAGGTGGTCACAATATTTTATTTACTCCACAAAGAGAATAAACTAAAGCTGTCTGATGTTCGACGCCCTCACGAAGTGGGACGCACGAACGATCTCAACTATTGCCTCTTTCATAGGATGGTTCATCATCATATTAATAAGTGCTTTGTCCTCAAGGACAAAATTCAAGCTTTAGGCGATGCCGGAGTTCTGACTCTGAAGTCAGAACAAAAGAAAGTCACTTCGAACATGGTGACCCTCGAGTTCGGCAAAACCCTAAAAGTCACAGTTCCTGATGGAACCTTCCCAATCCCTGAAGGCACGGCTAGAAGTAAAGTATTCTTCAGCCAAAACTCAAGAGAGTAAGGGTCTTGTTCCCTTGACATTAAAAATAGGGGAAATCATGTGGATACACTCAGACCTCGTCCAGGACGAACAATGGGATGCGAAGAAATCTAGGTCAAGAAGGAAATCTTACAACGTTGTCTCTATCTTGCCGGATGATGACAATCTCACATCAGCTTCTCTTAGCGATTCCGAGGGGGAAAAAACACGCTTGCACAGCACAGGCTGATGTATCTCAGCCGATAGGTACTCGATCCGAAAAATCATACTTAAAACAGTATGAGAAAGCTACTGACGAGACACAACAGCAGACGACGTCAGTACAAATATCTACACCGGCTCCCCTCCCAATGACGGGAAAAGAGAAGCAGAAAGAAATCTGGTTCAACCATATCCTGAAGAAGCCTTCAGGCCTAGGGCTTAACATGCCTTTTCATTTTGACATATTGGCCCAGCTGGCTAATATCCCAGCTCGTATCACCATATACGAGCTCCTTCGTCTCTCCAAAGAGACAAGAGAAGTACTTAGGGATGCACTGGCTAACTCAGAATCATTCCTGACATATATGCTAAAAATCCCTAAAGATGACACTTAGTCTTCTTGCCCTAAATGCCATCATGTGCAATCAAGGTACCTGCTATTACCTTTACAGTGGAGGATATGCTTCTCAAGAATAACAAGCACGATCGACCTTTGTACTACACCGGATACATCAGTTCGACATGCATTAGAAGGGTAAAGGTTGACCTGGGGTCTGCACTCAGTATCATCCCCAAAAGGCTCCTTTACTTCCCTGGCATACCACTGTATCGGTTGTCTGCAACCACTACAACAATATACAATTTTAATGCAGGGAGTAGTCACCCACTTGGAAAGATCCGACTCCGTTGCTGAATCGGGAGCCTGAAGTCAAAAGTAACATGCTATGTCATTGATGCTTACACGTCATACAATTTGTTACTAGGACGACCTTGGATCCACGCTAACTGGATCGTTCCCTCTACTCTGCACCAGTGCTTCAAATATGTTGAAGATGATGCAACAATACGAACGGTCTTCGCTAAGAAGCAACCATTCAAAGGGGTGGATAACTACTTTACTGACGCTCTCCTATATCAAGAGGTTGGTGAAACGTCAAAAGAATCATTGCCTGACAACGATGATAGTGACAATGAGGCAGATTCAGAGTCTGAAGCAGACATGTCAGCCATTTGGGTCAGTGAACCGGTTATAGCATGTTTTAATAAACTCCAATGTAACACTCCTTCAGAAGATGAGGGCGAATGGGCAATTAATGACAATATTTCCTTTGATTATCCTATGAGTGTCGAATTATTTGAATCCATTACGAATAGCTCTCTGCACATGCCCTTACATAAACCAAGTGCATCAAGTACATCCATGAAATCTATAAAAGGATCAGTTTTACTAGTTCCCCCATCCAAAGAGGGTCAATTACCAATAATATTCGGTAAAGCCCAACTGCGAAGGTCTGCAGCCGTGGATTCAAGTTCAGACTCAGACACGTCACAAATTTTCCATTATGCACGATCAGCGCAGCATATGATGAGAAAAATGGGATACAACCTGCAACATGGGAAGGGCTTGAATTTCGAAAAAGGTAGGTGTGGTTTCCTGCGTAATTTTGTGCCAAAAGGAAAACCGGCAAATTATTATAATAACACACACAGGGGTTAAGATATGTTACACCTACACCACCAGCGACGGTTCATTCCAAAGAAGATAAACTAGTCCCATCACACTCTGCCTCTTCCTCCGAATAGGACTCAGATGTCAGTCTGGGAACGGTGTTCAAAAAGCTCACTGTTAATATGACTTCAAGCAACCAATTGGAGCCAGCAGAAACTACTGATGAGGAATTATGGGCTCAGCAATTGGATCTCCAGTGGGAAAAGAGATTCAAACAACGCGAACCACCTACTGAAGACAAAGTGATCCAGGTTAACTTGGGTAGTCAAGATCACCCTAAGCCCATCTTTATAAGTGAGAGCTTATCACTCACAGAAAGAGAAAAATTGATGGTGCTTGTAAGGGACTATATAGATGTATTTGCATGGAACTACAAAGACATGACTGGACTTGATCCGCAAGTAGCCATGCATCGACTGAACATCAAGCCTGACGCCAAGCCAGTTAAGCAACAGCAACGCTAATTTCGTCCAAATATTATGGAAGCTATTAAAGCCGAAGTCCATAAGCTCATTGCATGCGGTTTCATACGGGAGGAACAACATCCAGATTGGGTTGCAAATATCATTCCCGTTCTCAAGAAGAATGAAAAAGTACGGATCTGCATCGACTACCGTGGTCTCAATGCAGCCTGTCCTAAAGACGAATTCCCGTTGCCCATCACCGATGTCATGACTGACAATACCTGTGGATTCAAAAGAATGTCTTTTATAGACGGCTTTTCAGGGTACAATTAAATTAAGATGTATCCGGGAGATAAAAAATACTTTATTCCGAACACCATTGGGGGTATACTGTTATACCGTGATGCCCTTCTGACTAAAGAACGCGGGAACAACTTATCAGCGGGCAATGAGTATGATTTTTCGTGATCACCTCCGAAAAATGGAAGAATGTTATGTCGACGGCATTACTGTCAAAAGTCGCAATAAGAATGACCATCTTCGTGACTTGAGAACGATGTTTGACATAATGCGGGCTCATCGACTGAAGATGAATCTGACAAAATCCTTCTTGAGGATTTCAAGTGGCAAGTTCCTTAGATTTATTATTACATCAAAAGGAATCTATCTTGATCCAGACAAAGTCAAGGCCATTCAGAGCATGCACCCACCTAAGAATCTCAAATAACTTAGAGGCTTGCAAGGTAGACTGACTTATATCAGAATATTCATTGCAAATCTCTCAAGCCGATGTCAACTATTCACCCGACTCATGAAACAAGGGTGTCTCTTTTGTATGGGATCAAGCCCGTCAAGAAGCTTACGAAGATATCAAAAGATATCTCACAAAACCTCCAGTCTTAGTAGCTCCCACATCAGGGAAACCATTCTTTCTTTATGTGAAAGCTATGGACCATTCTCTCGGTGCTCAGCTTGCTCAAAAAGACGATAATGGTCACGAACAAGCTATTTACTATCTAAGCAGGATTCTGATATGGGCGGAATCTCGCTATAATCCTATTGAGAAAGAATACTTAGCTCTTGTCTTTGCTATTCGAAGACACGACATTATTTAGTCGGCCAAACCATACAGGTCATTTCCAGAGTGAATCCTTTGCGTCTTCTTATGACGAAACCAGGGTCATTAAATTCAAGATTAACTAAATGGGCCCTTCTTTTGTCTCAGTACGACATGCTCTTTGTCCCTCAGAAGGCGGTTAAAGGCCAGGCACTTGCAGAGTTCTTGGATGCTCATCCGATTTCAAAAAGTTCAAAACTTCATGAAGATATTCCAGATGAAGTCTTCGAATCCAATATAACTTCAGAGGATGAAGTTTGGCAGATGTTCTTTGATGGAGCATCACGAATAGGCTCTAAAGGTAAGATCATTACTGGTGTGGGGGTTGTATTTATCTCTCCATAAAACCATATCCTTCCTAGAGCATTTTTTCTGACAGAATCATGCTCCAACAATGTGACAGAATACAATGCTTTACTTATTGGCCTTCAGCTAGCTCATGAAATGGGGGTACGCTACTTTGAAGCTTATGGTGATTCAAAACTGATTGTCAACCAGGTTAAAGGCGAATATGAGATCCGTCACGAAGATTTGGTACCTTATTATCACGCAATCATCGAAATGGCTAATTTATTTGATGGCTTTTACATCAGTCACGTGTCTCGATCCTAGAATACTAGGGTTGATACTATGGCTGCATTAGCAACAACGCTAGTCTTGCCAGTCGGCACCAAGTATCACCTTACAGTGGCGACTCGACACCTTGTCTGCTCTAAATATATGTTGAGAACCAAAGAGGTCTATAACATCTCGACAGATCTTGAATCGAGAGATTGGCGATTTTCCCTCATCGATTATGCTTTGTATGGCTTGCTGCCGGATAACCCTAAAGAAACGACATCTATCAGGCGAAGGTCTCTCCGCTTTTACTATGATCCAACTCTGAAGACACTTTACCGTCGTTCATACGATGGTATCCTCATCTGTTGCCTTTCTAATTTAGAAGCATAAGAAGTGCTTAAAGAAGCACACGACGGCATATGCGGAGCTCATCAGCCAAGTCTAAAACTCAAGGACCTATTGCACAGACTTGAATATTATTGGTCAACCATGATAGCCAATGGCATCCAATATGCACGGAGGTGTAAGGCCTGCCAAATTCATGCGAACTTCATACATCAGCCTCCAGAGTTGCTTCATCCAACTATTACTTCATGGCCAATGGAAGCGTGGAGAATCGATGTCGTAGGGCCAATCAGCCCCTCCTCAACGAGTGGTCACCAGTTTATCTTAGCAATAACCGATTACTTTTCAAAGTGGGCAGAAGCTATACCACTGGTGAAAGTTAAACTTCTAACGTGATTAATTTCATCAAACACCATGTCATCCATCAATTTGGTGTCCCTAGGCGGATCATCCATGATAACGGTCCCTAATCTGTAAGCCCGAAATTCTATTGGTTCTGTGATAAATACCAAATTCAGAATGTGGCTTCAATTGCTTATAATTCTGCCGTAACGGCTTGGCGAAAGCATTTAACAAGATAATCATTAAGCTACTCAAAAAGTTTGTTTCCTCAAATAAGCGAGACTGGGATGAGAAGCTTAGTGAATGTCTTTGGGCCTACCGAACTACAATTCGGACCCCGACAGGTAATACACCTTTTTCCTGGTATACGGGTACGAAGCAGTCATACCGTTAGAAATCTAGATGCCATCATTACGAGTCGCTTTGATGACTAAGATGACAAAGGAGGACAATGATCGATTGCGACTCCAAGAGCTCGAAGCCCTAGATGAGAAGCGGTTACAAGCTCAGTAACACATTGAGTTGTATCAAGATCGAATCTCAAAAACCTTTAAAAAGAAGGTTAAGTAAAGAGTCTTCCAGAAAGGAAATTTGGTTTTAGCGTTAGACGACTGATGATCATGACGCACAAAATCGAAGACAAATTTCAGCCTAAATGGGAAGGACCATTTGTAATAGAAACAGTCTATTCAAACGGGGCATATCGCCTTATGACTTCAGATGGTGATTTACTGATGATGCCGATTAACGGCAAGTTCTTAAAGAAGTATTATCCTTGATAGGATCCTTCTCATGATCAAGTTAACATTACACCTCTGATCAAGACCTTCAAATCCAAGATATGTAGAAGAAGCGCTCCTCTTTTTCTCTAAACGAGATCATACGATCATAAACCAATATCGAGCTGATCGTACACTGGTTGTCTCAAAGAAGAATTAAGGTTACGAATACAGTAACCAAATAATCCAACACCTCTAACGGTTAAGGATAGAGGAAAATGTTGGTCTTTAAGCCCAACATGAGTCCTTGACAACTCATCATGCTGAGGGGAATAGCATGGCTAGTCCGACTCAAACGGTAGTTGGTAAAGACATACCAAATTCGTTGACGGCTGATGATTTGCTAAAAATCCTAAGGGACCTGTTCCCATTTAATTCCGCAGTTAAGGATAGAGCAAAATGTTAGCCTTTAAGCCCAACATGCGTCCTTGATAACTCATCATGCTGAGGTGAATAGCATGGCTAGCCCGATTCAAACGGTAGTTGGTAAAGGCATACCAAATCCGTTGACGGCTGAGGATTTACTAAAAATCCTAAGGGACCTGTTCCCATTTAATTATACAGTTAAGGATAGAGGAAAATGTTAGCCTTCAAGCCCAATATGAGTCCTTGACAACTCATCATACTGAGGGGAATAGTATGGCTAGCCCAACTCAAACGGCAGTTGGTAAAGGCATATCAAATCCGTTGACAGCTGAGGATTTACTAAAAATCCTAAGGGACCTGTTCTCATTTGATTCCGCAGTTAAGGATAGAGGAAAATGTTGGCCTTTAAGCCCAACAAGAGTCCTTAACAACTCATCATGCTGAGGGAAATAGCATGGCTAGCCCGACTCAAACGGTAGTTGGTAAAGTCATAACAAATCCGTTGACGGCTGAGGATTTGCTAAAAATCCTAAGGGGCCTGTTTCCATTTGATTCCCTCTCCAAAATCACTTATCAATTCCCATCCATGGAATGGTAAGACCACATATAATGGTATTCATATCCCTTGCAAAATGACGAGTCTAACCTATCATGTTAACATTAGACCTCTGATAGCAAAACTCTGATCTACTCCCTGACGGATAAAACTAACATTCTCAGTAAATAAACTTCGCTTGTCATTCTCTTCAACAGAACGACAGGTCCACTCAAATTACTGTTATGTTCAAGCACCTTTAACAGTAAATGAATCCTTGTCAAGTTAATATCACACCTCTGGCAAGTTGCTTTACAAATCCCTACGAAGTTCTCTGACATATGATCTTCAATGGGACTCATTTCCTAACTCCCCAGTGAGTTTTTGATAGATTCCCCTCAAAGTCTATCAATCCTCAGTATACTTTTCTGGTTGTCACGTTAACAATATACCTCTGATAATTTCTTCCAAATAACATCTAGAGGAGATATCAAAATCCCTATGGAGTTAATAATCAAGTCTTATTTTCCCTAGTGGAATTATTTCTTTGTCATCATGTCCAGTTCGTCACCTCTGAATGACAAAATCCTGAGCTTGGTGGCTTCTTAATCAGTTATGTCCATACTACCTCTGAACCGACAGATAACCAAGTCTCATCTTTCAGTCCAGTAGGGACTTTCTTTGTCATCAAGTCCAGTTCATCACCTCTGAATGACAAAATCCTGAGCTTGGTGGCTTCTCAATCAGTTATGTCCATGCTACCTCTGAACCGACAGATAGCCAAGTCTCATCTTTCAGTCCAGTAGGGACTATTTCTTTATCATCATGTCCAGTTCATCACTGCTGAATGACAAAATTCTGAGCTTAGTGGCTTCTCAATCGGTCATGTCCATTTCATCACCTCTAAACCGACAGATAGCCAAGTTTCATCTTTTAGTCCAGTAAGGACTATTTCTTTGTTAAATCATTTCTTAAATGTGTAACTAATCCTATCAGTTTATCACCGCTGATTAGATTAGTTATACCGTTATTCTATTTTCTTTTGAGAATGGTGATACAACTTAAAAGTTGGAAATACAACAGAGGAGTCAAATAAAATCACTTTTTATTGATCCTAAAAGAGGGATACATGGATGCACGGATTATAAGCTACGAGGGTACCTCGTAGGACTTGATCCGTTCTTCAAGGGTGGCCAATCTATTCTTCCTCTCCTCAACAGCTCTGATAAGTGCCTGCGACCTCAACTCGGCCTCGTTAAAGGTCGCCGTCTGGAACAGGCAAGCCTTAATTACAATCAAAGTTGCCCTCTGTGTCAGCTCTTGTTGCAGGACTTCATCATTCTGAGCCTTAAGCTGCTCTATCCATGCCATCTCAAGACGCGTCGGTTCAGCCTTGGACAAAAGAAGATTAGCTTTCTTGATCATTTTCTTGGCTTTTTGATTTTATCCTCAGCGTCGAGAAGAGCGCTGTTAGAAGCATCTATGACATCGTCAAGTTCTACTTACCTTATCTCCAAGGATTTCAAGTCGAAAGAAAGTGTCTTAGCTGCTTCTTGAGCGGCAAGAAGAGCTTCATGCATTTGAGCAGCAAGGTGTGCAAGCTGGTCATTAACTAAAAACTCCAGATCTGAATGGCTGAGACGGCGCCATTCGTCCACATTCCTCTCAAGCCTGTCCACCAGAAGCTCCAATGTGACAGCCTGATCATCCCCTCCAAAGTCTCGAATGCTATCAATACTTTGAGAAAGGACCACCTTCAAAGCGGAAAAAGGGGTAGTCGAGCCCTTCAAGACCAAAGTAATGGATCGCTTTAAGCCTTTATAAAAGCTATCGACTAGCTCAGCCACAAATTCATTCTTGACTTCAACTACTCCCGGGGAACGAGTAGCCTCTGAAGGCAAAGCTTCCACCAGTTTCACTGACATAATTGTGGAAGGGATGGCAGAAGTACTGGCTGGAGCAATATGAGGGATCACCAGTGATCTCGGAGGAGTCCTCATTGAAATCAGTACACTAGCTATAATTGACGTAGGACTGGTAACTACTTTTGGGAGAGTTGGCTCAACAACCAGTGTTGGAGAAGTAGGACTGGCAATCACCTTCAGCTTCACAATTGGCAGGAATAGGCAGCGCTGGCGAAACCACTGGCAGTTCACTTACCGATGTAGTTGGAAGTGAGATTGGTTCCGCAACCACTGTCCCCTCGGTCTCTTTAAGGCCACTTGCCAGTTTAGGTTGATAGGAGGGCAGGTCGTGATACAAGGCATCCAACTCAGCAGCATTCACCGCGGTCGAAGCACTCGCATCACCCCTGATCCTCTCAGAAGGATTGGCTAGCTCCCTTGAAGTCGATGCGCTCAAGGGCGGAACACCTGTGGTAAAACTTTGATTTAGCAAGGCGTAATGAACATCAAGAGAAAATTACTCACGAAAAATTAAAATGTTACCAAGAGGTGGTATTGCCTCAACTGTCTTGGACGCATTCTCTATCTAAAATTTCTCGACGACGGCATCAGTCCCCTCAGGCTCCATAGAAAAATCTTTGGCAGAATCAACACGGACTATCAGCCCACCTTCACTCGCCGAACCCTCCGAAGCTTCACTATCAGAAGTGGCGATGAATTCCCTGAGGCCTGGCATGCGGACCCTCTTGCCTTCACCTCTCTCGGTGACTTTCCGCTTCAGCCGCCGAGAGATTAACTTCACGCCAAAAGAGTTAATAGAAAACCCAGTTGGTGTGGAGTTCGAAGTTCTGTACCACTGACTGAACCCTAAAGTTGTCTGAAGATTCAGAGTTCTCAGCGGGATGCATAACTGCGCCTCAGTACAGCCAGCGATGTAGAACCGCCAGGCACGAGCACCATCAATGAGGCTCCCCATAAAGGTCAGATTGGTGTTCGGGTTACCTTCGTACAGTTGGTCATACCCGAACTGACGAGCGAACCGACTCGGGACATAGGGTTCCAAGTAGCAGGTATCCCCATTCTTGTACACCAGATGGGATGGTCGGATGCTAACCAGCCACTCAAAAACTCCCTGACTCAGCGACGTTTGCCCATCTCCTACATCCTTAAATTCTTCGCCATAGCTTGCACCGTGGATGTAAGGAAAGCAGCGGAAAAGACTGTAAACGTCATACTGCTTAGCAGCTTGCGATCCGCGACCACATAAGTCATTAACCATGAACACCTCTCGAATCGACGGAGAAGCGCCATCCGGACGCCTTCTGGAGGTTCCTTACCGGCTTGGATAATGGAAGGGCAGTGAAGGGCGAATCATGCCATCAAATAAGTATATGGCAAACCAATCCTGGGGTTGGTCTGACGCAAGGCAGGATAACGCCTTTGCCCCTCTTCATTATGTTGGCCCAAAGGCCCATCACTCTAGTTTTGATGATGATCAACTCATGTAGATATGTTTACTAATGATTTTGTGTTTAATTAGTGACAGATTTATGATCAAGATCTTAGTAGGTGCATAGCTTCAACAAAGGATAAAATGTCAAGTTTTTGAGCTAGCACGGTGTTTGGACCAAGTCAAGAAACTTCAAGTGAAGACTTCAAGAAGATGAAGACTTGAGTCTATGTTTGTTTTAGAAGATTTTAGTTTTAGTTAAAATGTAAAGGATAGAATAGTTGGTGGATTGCTCAAATATACATTTACACACACACTCTTGATTTAGTTGTTTCAGAAAAAGAATTTTCAATTTGGAAAATACCGGTTTGATTTTGATATTCAAGTTTACATGTTTCAACCAAAACTATATTTAGAGCTTAATGTCAAAAACATAGATATTTCACCATGTTTGTGTAGTGGATCACATCCATACACTCTATGCTTCAAATGAGTTTTAAATATCTTGTTTTTGTATTTGGTGAAGTTTTGAAAAAAATCATTTGGAAAATACTGTTTTTGTTTTGAGCCATAAGTTACAAAAATAGTTCAAATCATTTGTAACATGCCTTGATTTTGTGCAAGCATGTTTGTTTATCAAGTATAACACCAAAACTATTTTTATAGATTTTTCAGTATTTTATGGGATTTTATTTCAACCAAAAGACCAAGTTTTAAATCCCTGTTTCTCTGTTTTCCAGGCTTCAGCGGTCCACCGACCGGTCGACCGAGTTCTGAAGTCGGTCGACCAGGCGGTCGACCGACGTGCACAGACGTGCACGCCTTGACCTGGCAGGAGGCCGGTCGACCGAGCCGGTCGACCGTCCAGAGAGCTCTACTCTCTGAAAAGGTCCCGGTCGACCGACCGGTCGACCGGACAGAGAGCTGTGCTCTCTGTATCCTGTATCGGTCGACCGATGGCACAACGGTCTGAAATATGACCGTTGGCCGGTCGACCGGGCGGTCGACCGACAGGTCTGACAGACCCCAACGGCTAGTTTTTCTAGCCCTATAAATTTTGAGGTTTGGGCATTGTTTTCCACAAGATTTTTGGAGACTTTTAGAGCCAGTTTTTCCTACTCTTTTCAGAGGTTTTTCTCCACAAAATTGAGAGCAAATATTTCCTATCAAAAGGAGTTTTATCAAGAGTGTTTAAAAGAGATTTCTTGAGTTTTCCTTCATCATTTCCATCCTAATTTTCTCACACAAACTTTCCTTTATGTGATACACGTGTGTAGGGGGAGCTTCACATCTCCTCTTATGCATGGCATATATGCGTTATGTGAATTAGGGCTTGTCATCCCTCTTTCATGTAATGTATATATGTCGGGAAACTTCACATCTTCCTCTTCATGAATGTATATCGCATATATCCTTTATTGATTGCTTTGTGTTTCACCCCTATTGATCTCTTTGCTTATGACAAAAAGGGGAGAAGAATTTATTGTTTGTTTGTCCTTTGAACCCTTTTGTTGATGATTGACAAAAAGGGGGAGAAGTATTTGTGTTTTGTTTAGTATATATGCATGTTTTCCTTCCTTTATTCATAAAGGGGAGTAGTATTTATGTTTATGCATATATGTTTTGTTTTGCAAATAAGAGAAAAAGAATTTGATGTGTTATTTATGTTTATGCATATATGTTTTGTTTTGCAAATAGGAGAAAAAGAATTTGATGTGTTTTATGCTTGTTAGCATGATTTATCTCCATACATTTGCATATATGTTTATGTGCTTCATGTCATATCTTATTGTTTATTTGGTATGCATGAGTTAAGGGGGAGTTTCTTTGAAGTTTTACTTTAATCCATGCATATATATAACTTCATGAGTTTTATCATCATAAAAAACGGGGAGATTGTTGGCCCAAAGGCCAATCACTCTAGTTTTGATGATGATCAACTCATGTAGAAATGTTTACTAATGATCTTGTGTTTAATTAGTGACAGATTTATGATCAAGACATTACTGGTGGCTTATAGAATGCCTCCATCAATGCACGAAGGCCCCGCTGAATACAACACACCATTGCTGGGAGAAGTGCAAAGGAATGGCCGTGGACTAGACAAACAGCTGGCAATAAGACAGTCGGAAGGATGACGTCACTAGAGGGAGATGGCACCACGCATCTCTTCAGCCAAACCGATAAAAACCCTGCCAAAAGTGCCTTCTGAGACAGCGATCGACGAGCCTGATGATGGAAACTCCGGAGAATATCACCTTTCTCGTAAGGTCCATCATCCTGTTCCAAAATCATATCCCCTTGAGAGTGTTTTTGCATCCTCCGAAAAATGTCCTCATCTGCAACCCCGCAGTGAGCTGCCTCAGGAGTATCTCCCAGGTTGGGGAACAAATAATTCCCCCAGCTCTTCAAACTGCATGAAACTCCCTTATCGCTCCCATGCATACTCGAGCAGATGTAGAGGTGGCACATTAACTCCCGGTAAGTCTCAAACAAGGCGGGCTCCTGTCTCTCCAGAAGCACCAGTTCCGCCTCGGCGGGAAATATTCTTCATATGGGAGAGCTTCAAGGGCAGAGCAGAGACTTCCCACATCTCGTGCAAAGCCATGCCCAATTCGCCTACAGGGGTGAAGAAAGTCTCTGTAGCTGGGCAGTATAACTCAAAGATGGCGTAAATGTTCGCTACGCTCATCTGGATGCCGTCACAGGTTGCCCTGACAGCCTCATAAAGTCCCAATCTCTCCAGGTCCTCTTCAAAATGGGCCAAGACATATAAGGTCAAGTCCCTCCATCATGCCTTGGGAGGGTGAATCCAACCAGGGGTCTTGAAATCAGTGGCTGGATAATTACCACGAGCTTTGAAGAACTGATTTTCAAAAGTCTGAGCCACCGTGGGATTTTCCCCCACTAGAATGTTCGGGAGAACGTTTCCAGGGTGGAGACCCAATATACAACGAGGAGGACCCGCCCTTATGTAACCAGGAGGTGAAGTTATCAACTTCTCTACGTGAAAGGAGTCAGTAGTCCGAGTCACTTGCCACTGCATCTTCTGAGCCTTCGTCACGCACTGGAAGAAAGACAGTTAAAAATGACGCTTGCTAGACGAGAGATAATACTTCTTGCCATCCAGATTGAAAATCTACTGCCCCTCTCCGGCTAGCAGCTGATGATTAGTATCTGGTGCTGCATCCCGAACATGAAGTCGGGCTTCCAATAGATTTTTTGGTCAGAATCTTCAAGGGGAGCAGTGGTTAAGATGCTCCTCATGGTACGCTGATCTCCAGCATAGATAAGTGCATCCTGACCGGGAGCATTTTGCTCACTGAATAATGAAGCCTATCCTTGGAACTTCAGGCTAACATTGTCGTCCAGCCCCCTGGCTGTTCCAAAGAGATTGTTCAGAGGACCCGGAGTATAGTGCACTGCAAAAACAAGAAGAAATCATATTAGTTCATTTGCTAAAGAAAACTAAAGCAAGAATATAATTTTTGCTGAGTCATAGCTCCGCTCTCCGAGCGAAGCTAGCCTAGCATTAGCTTCGCCCTGAAGCTCAGCTTCGCAGCCACAGCCGCTGCTTAGCTCCACACTCCGCACAAGGGCAAAATGTAGAAAATATTCAAGTGTTAGCTTCGCTCTGAAAGCTTCGCCTGGCAGCCTATCGTCGAACAGAATGCGAAGAAGCCCTCAAGGGCTAACTTCGCCAGAAGGGCACAGTTGCCTAAAATCATTTTAAAGGCTTTAAAGTCCTTTTCCAGCTACACTTCTAAGATTAGCTTCACATCCTGCTATTTAACAGAATGTGAACCGTCTAAGGGTTAGCTTCGCACAGAGGCTTGGAGAAGAAACCATTCGGTTCTTAAATTTTCAGTTGAGAAATAAAGAGGAATTAAATCCCCTAAGAAGTCAGCAAAGAAAATTAAGGGAGTTGAACTCCCTGAGATCACTAGATCACAATGAATCATTCTAGATTCATCATGAGATAACCAGAGGCCTTCCACTCTAGTTTTGATGATGATTAACTCATGTAGTTATGTTTACTAATAATCTTGTGATGCTTAGTTTCAGATCCTTAACCAATATATTAGTAGGTGATTAGCTTCAATAAAGGTGTTTTGGAGCTTCTCACATGGTGATTCAAGAGCCCGAGCATCAAGATCATATATAGCAGTCGTTGGAGTCAAGCTCGGTGGATCACGGTTTGGATCGAGTCGGCTTGAAGACGGAGTTCTATAAGAAGACATCAGCACCTAGTTTAGTTTTATGTTTTAGATCCATTTGTAAAGACCAGATAGTGTGATATGCTCAAGTTCACAACACACACACTTGTTTCTAGTTTTCGGTTTTTGGTTTAACCGATATTGGTTTTATGAATAGATAGATTCAAAACAAGTTTATATTGTTTAATGTACATTAGATGTGTTCTATATACATGCATGCTTCAACTACTTAGACAAACTTATTTTGATATGCCTATTCATGTGTTTAGGTTTTGTATTTTAACAAAACATATTTTTGGAATTAAAGTCAAAAACTATGATATATATCTTTATATGTATATTGGATTATATCCATATACAACATGCCTTAAAAGTTGTTTTTATATCATGTTTTTGTATTTGGATGAGTTTTAGACAAAACGTATTTTCAATTCAAAAATCTAAGTTTTGAAAAATACAGGTTTTGGTTTTCGGCGAAATTTTCTTAACACAAAAATGGTTCAAAAAGTTTGAAATTTGTATTAAAATTTTTCACACAAGTTTGTATTTCAATGTATTATACTGAACTTATTTTTGTGAATTTTTAGAGAATCTATGGTATTTTTTATGAATTAAAAAATCCAAGTTTTTTGTCCCTTATAGCAGCCTGCCAGGCTCTGGCGGTCGACCGGGCCGGTCGACCGGACCGGTCGACCGACGTGCACAAAACGTGCACGCTGCCCAGCCACTTGGGCCGGTCGACCGACTGCAAGTACCCCACTCTCGGGTGGGGGCGGTCGACCGACCGGTCGACTGTAAGGCTTGGACGGTCGACCAAGCGGTCGACCGGCCAGAGAGCAAATTGCTCTCTGGATTGGGACGGTCGACCGGGCGGTCGACCGAAGCTCCAACGACGATTTTTTGACCGTTGGCGGTCGGCCTCCAGGGTTGAAAAACAGCCCCAACGGCTAGTTTCACCATGGGGCTATTTAACCATGGGGCTATTTAAACCCCATTTGAGAGGTGTTTTCTACCAAGTTTTAAGAGGCAAAAATTTAGAGCTTCCCTAGTGTTTAATTCCAAGTTTTCAAAAGAGTTTTGGGTTTATAGGATTCATCTTTATTTGTTTTAAAAGGGTTGGAAAATCATTTTGAAAAGAAAATTCTTTGGGAATTGGTTTGATCTTCATTATCTATTCTATCTAGAGTTTTTCCTAGAGTTTTTCTTTGAGTTTTTGATTTTCAAACTCTTTGTTTTTCACACTTGAGCCATATCATTCTATCCTATCTATAGGATCTTTTGTTTGTGGGAGAAGAAATTGTTTGTGGTTGAGATAGACCACCAAGTTGTACCCTCCTTGATTTGTTGTATCCCTCTTGGGTAGAGGTTGATTTGGAGTGGTGGTTGGCTCCCTCTAGTGAGAGGTTAAGATTGTGTATTGCTCCCTCTAGTGTGAGGTGGAGTTGGTGTTGGAATCCCTCAAGTGTGAGGTGGATTGTGGTTGTTTGGCTAAGGGCCTACCCCTCTTGTGTGAGGTGGTGTTTGTGTTACCTCTAGTGTAGAGGGTTGGATTGGTGGGAGTTCGGTACTTCGGTCTTTGGTAGAACTCTTGTTATTTTCTCAGTAGATATAGTGGAAATCCTTCTCAGTGAAGGCGGGAACGTAGAGCTGGGTGCTCGAACCTCGAAACATATCTCGTTGTTTGCGTTTGACCCATTGACTCTAAACTCTCTCTCTCTCTCTATTTGTGCCTTGCATCATTCATATTGCTTATTCATATATTATATGCTTGGCTTGTTTGTGTGTGCCTCACTTGTGCTTAACCATGAGAGCTTCATATAGCGCCTCAACTCTTATTCAGAGGAATCAAGAGGAGTTGGTCCAAAGCCCTTCACCGGGAATTCGGCTACACTCGTTGGTTGTATTAAGTGTTGTTGCAATTTAGTTTAATTTTCGCATTTAGTTTATTAGATTAGACGTACACCTACTCACCCCCTCTAGGTGTGCTTTCACTTTACCCATCTCAAAGGGACATATCAATAACTTAGACTCTACTGATCCAGTGAAGCAGACAGTAAGCCAAGAAAAGCTCGTGAGAAGGCCCAAGCAGGTCCAGAGACACTAAATTAGCTCAACACTTAGTCTCGCACGAGCTCACGAGATAAGTCTCGTATAAGAAGCCAAAGTAGCTTAGCAACGCAGGAAGCTCCTTCACAGCCTCGCTGCGAGCTAACTTACAACTTCGCACAGAAATGCTCAGTTAAGTCTGCAGAAAGTTAGTTTCGCTCGAAGCCCCATGCAGCTGCGCAAAAGGGTAATTGGTAGCTTTGCCACAAAGTTATTCAGCTCTGCTGAAGAGCTTTCCTTTAACTTCGCCAGATGCTTCTCCTAGTTCCGCCATGAGCTCAACGCAACGACTCCGCTGCGGGTCTTTTATGGTCACCTTTGACCAATCAAATCTCTAGATGAGATCAAATCTAATTGAGATCAAATCTAATTGTAATCAAATTTGACAGTTGTTTGCCATGATCTTTTGACTCTCCCAATCAAGTGAGAAGATCAGGGAGATCTCTCAGTTATTTGGAAAGAATCAAGGGAGTATCCCTCATTTAGCAGAGCGGATCAAGAGATCAGCTATTCTTAGCTTCGTAGAAGCTGATTCTAGCCTCGCGGCGAGGCTACTTAATAGATGTAAAACAGATTGACCCAATCTATTTTCAGATTTTCAGGACGATTATACCCCTACTCCTCCTTATAAATAGCCTACCAGGGGCGAGAGCTAGAAGGAGAAGGGGCTCGACAAAAGAGAGGAGAGACGGCTAAGGACAGAGATCTACTCTCTTGCTTCAGAGAATTCAGAGAATTACTTCTCTAATCAGGGTGCTAATACCCTAAGACCTTCCTCCCTCTCAAGGAATTTCTGAAATCAGGCGAGAAGGAATTCCCAAGCGGAGGTAGCTCAAGAAGTAACAAGAGGGCTCTACCGACCTTCTGTTCTCCGATTCCCCGAACCAGGCGAAAATGAAATCACATCAGGCGGCAGTTCGATTGTCCGATCGCTCGCATCATCAAAGGGATATAGGGATCACGCGTTGATCAGATTCCTACCGGCACACTTCCCCAGAAATCTCAGAGGAGATCTACCTGTAATCTTCTTCCTGCAAGGAATTACTTGTAATTTAGCTCCTCGATACTTTTTTGTAAGTTTTCCCCTTTGCAAAATCAATGGAAAACAATCAGGTGGGAGGTTTTCTGTTCAATAAAACGTTTCTTAATTAAAGAACCACTTTCAATTACCTTCCTTGGTTAAACACCAATTAGACTGGTGTAAGTCAGTCTCAATATACTGAATATCAGTATAACCCCTGTATAAAGAAAATTAATTCACTTATACAGTATTTGGAGTGAGGTACGTTTAAAGCGAATCTCCTTAAGACAATTACGTCCCCCGTACTGGTGCTAACGGGTTATTGAAGCAGCAGGACCAAGATAAATTTCAGGGATGTTTTCCATTGATTTGCAAAAGGGGAAAACTTATAAAAAAGGGTTTGAGGAGCTAAATTACAAGTATTCTTAAAAAGATTACAAGTAGATTTCCTCAGAGATTCTGGAGAAGTGTGTCGATAGGAGTCTAGTCAGCGCGCGACCACTTTGTCCCTTTGATGTTGCGAGCGATGAGATTCCCTTCTCGCCTGGTTCCGGGAATCAGAGAATAGAAGGTTGGTAGAACCTACTTGCTACTTCTCAAAACCGCCTTCAATTAGGAATTCCTTCTCGCCTGGTTCTGGAGATTCCTTGAGAAGAAGGTGTTAGGGTATCAGCACCCTGAATAGACAAGTAATTCTCTAAAAGATCTCTGAATTCGAGAACGCGCGGTGCGTTGTGAAGAAGCCTCTGCTTGTGGAGTCCTCTTGAAGAAGTCTTTGCGTGTGCGTCTTCTGAAGAAGTCAGAAGCGAGAGAGAGCTAGCCCCAGCCAAAGAGAGCCTCCCCTTGTACCCCTGTTGGGCTATTTATAGGGAGAGTAAGGGTATAATCGTCCCTTAAAATTTTGAAAACAGATTGAATCGAATCTGTTTGAATCTGGAAAGTAGCCTTGCTGCGAGGCTAGGATCAGCTTCTGCGAAGCTAGAAATGGCAAGTCGGTTGATCTACTTGATCTGTTTTGATCCTTTCCATATCATTGGAGGATTTTCCCTGATCTTCTTACTCGTTTTAAGAGAGTCAAGAGATTGTGGCAATCACCTGCCAAATTTGAACTCCGATTTGATTTTAATTGGATTTGATCTGATTGGATCCGATCTCATCCGGAGATTTGATTGGTCAAAGGTTGACCATAGCTGATCGATAGCGGCGCTGCCTGCGTTGAGCTCGTAGCGGAGCTAGAGGCAGTTTCTGGCGAAGTCCGAAAAGAGTCTTTTCGGCGGAGCTAACAGTCTTCTGTGACGAAGCTATAAGTTAGCTTCCTGGCGAGGCTTTGGATGGCTTCAAGGCGAAGTCGGATGACCTTAGCCTCTCATGCGAGGCTATCCCTTTGGGCTCATGCGATGCTAAATGCTAGCACCTTAGACCTGCTGAGGTTTGTTTAGAAACAATCCGGGTTCACTGTCTGCTTGCCGGATCAGTGGAGTCCAAGTTGCTTCCCTGTCCCTCGGAGATGGATGAAAAACTGGTCTTCAGCTCGTCTGTCACTTGTCTTTTGTAAATGTCAACAAGTTTAGACATTGTTCGGACCAATAAGAATTTTGTCTTTTTTAAGTGTCAACAAGACCCCCTTCAAAGTTTTCGAAAGTCTGCAATAGCTCAGACATCGAAATACTTTGAACTGCTTTGATCGATGGTGTATGGAGTATGAACATCGCCATGATGGTTGAGTTCAGCTTCGCTTTCAATCCTGCTTTGGGATAAGTTCGCCGAAGAGTTGTTCAGGTTCGCGACTCTGAGTATCTTCGCGTGCGGGTAGCTCCGCATATGAGCTTCCTGGAATAAGTTCGCTCTGGAACTGCTGTTGCTGTTCCAAGGTCGGCTGCTGTGGGCCAGTTACGAGAAAGATTACTCCTTTTGCGCTGATCGAGGGAGATATTCTCCGATCGCGCCTTACCGAGGGAGGATATTCCCTTTCTTCAAGGCGCCATAAATGCCTTTATGAGGGAGACGTTTCTCCCTTCGCACGGTTCCAAGGGAAACCGTCCCTTTTCTCAAGGCGCAATAAGTGCCTTAAATGCGCTCGTACTTCCACGCTTGAAGCGGCAGCGCTCAGGCCATGGGGCCTATAAATAGGACACTTGAGGTCCTCTGAAGAGAAGTGATCTGCTCTTCTTCTCTTCTCTTGGTTGAGAGGGATACTCAGATTTCTGAATTAGTGGGGATTCCCACTCTGGTTGTTACCCGGCCAAGGACCGGTAAGTCTTGATCATTCAACGACTTTGTCGATTTTAGGGAGTTCATCTCCCTTAATTTAGCTTTAACAGCTGCTTCAGGGATTAATTTCCCTTGTTCTTTATCCTGCCATCGGCTGATCTATAGAGAAGGATTTCAGCATAGCTTCCCAGCGAAGCTATCATTCTGACTTGATCACGGAAGGATCACTGCATGTTAAGTCCGCTACACATGCAGAACTTGGGACCTGGTCTCCTCAAAGTTGAGCCAGTCTTGCCATATAGGTGGAGCTAAGACTGTGTCCCTTAGGATCAGTCTGGCTAGCCATATAGGCGAGGCTAGGACTTGGCGTTTGCTGAGCTAGCCCATTATTGCTGTGCAAGCGAGGCTTATCCTCTGTTTTAAATGAAATCGGATTGCTTCGACTTAGTATTTTTGTAGCCTCTCCTGTGTTTTACTGCTAATCTGTTCTGATTTGCATTGCAGTGGGTTATGTTCGCCAATCTTGTAACTTGATGGAAGAGACTGAAAAGTTGCCTTACGCTTCCCCAGTTGAAGCTTTACTTTTAAGAAGGAGGAACAACTTGAGGCAGCCGATGCGTGTCCCAGAGACCGTTGGCAGTCGCTTATCCGGATTATCTACTTTGAGGCGAGGTTGGTAGCCGCCTACAGGAGATGATCCACTTCAGGATAGTGGACGCCACCTGTGAGATCACTGACATCATTGCCAATTCCCATTATAGGTGATCTGGCCGGCTGATGGCGAACAGTACCCTGCCAATTTTAATCAAAGTCGATCCGGCTTTCTGGTGGCAAAAATCTACCATTAAGCGAAGGATTGCGACCCTATCTTTGTGGCACGGTCTATCCTGATTACGGCCTTGTGCAGGAGGAAGGCTTCTGTGTCTAGTTGGTCTAACTTGAAAGTAGATAAAACCACTTGTATGCCTTTCGCGCCAACGATTCTGCTAAGCAACTGAATCTGTTGTAGGAGACACAACCTTGATCAATGTAGCTTTCCTTTTAAATCAATGAAAGTTCATTTTCTGCTCATCTGATTTTGCTTTCATCGAAAAGTTGGCCATAGCAGGGCTAAACTTTGTGCGGGGTTAAGGACCGGATCCTTTCTGAATGACCTTCGCACAAAACTGGCGTATCTGCGAACTCACGCCTTTAGCAGGGCTAAGGCAACCCCTTTTTGGTGAGGCCCTTGACGGATTGTGCGAAGTCCGCCTTTTAATCCATAGCGAAGTTAACCCTTAGTGGGGCTGAATCAGCGCTTCTCGGGAAGGCGCTTTAGGCGGCGTTTCAAATTAATTTGAAACGGCGGCATATGCCTTTTTCGAGGCATCGTTTCGGGCGCTGATTGGCCTATAAAAGCCCGATCGGGCTGAGAAAGAGCAAATCTCTTTTCTTTAAAATTTTCAGAGTACTTGATTGAGATTTCACCTGCACACAAAATATAGAATGTTAGATTTAAGAAAAGGATGTGCAAGGTGCTCAATACTATCCGTTGTAGCAAAGGCTATGCGGGTCGTGATCCTCAGGGACTAGCGATGGAAGCGTTTAAGTAAGTTCTCTAAAAATTTATCTTTTTTTAGTTATTAAAAGAAAATAAGAAAATATTAGTTAAAGTTAGTTTAGAAAGAAAGCGGTATTTACAATGAGTCGGGAAAGAAAGAGTTGGTAGATGGTGATTTAATCTACAAAAATAAAGAAAATAAAAGAAAAGAAAGGAACACTAACCTTAGTTTGGTTGAGGAAAAACGTGAAAACCTTACATGTTCTACCTTACTTAGGAGGCGTTCAACGCATAAACCATAGGATCGAGCTCAGTCCCCTATTCGCATTATATCATCAAGCTGGGCAAGTATGAAGTGATACGGACCTTGAGGAGGAGAACATCTCCATGAAGTATCGTTGGCACTCGCTAAGACTCGTTATACTTGTGCTTTGGAAATCACTTGAATGCTCATCAACAACCAACAGAGATAAAAGAGAAAAAGAAAAGAGAACAAAAAGAAAAGTAAAATAATGCACATAAGAAAAATATTACCTTTATTGCTTTAATCAATGGCAGAAAGAGGAAGGTACATCGGTGTCACGCTCAACATAGGCCTCTCTCTCTCTCTTAAAAATAGAAATCACAAAAGAAAAACCTAATTACAAAATAGAAGAAAGCCTAAAAATCCTAACTTTGGCCCTGTACTGCGCTGGATGCCCTTCTTGGTTGCACTACAGGGGTATTTATAGGTGCAGAAGGAAGTAGAGTCCAGATCGAACTCCTCCAGGAAACCCGTGCCCTGGCTTATCCACTTTGCCGCGAAAACGCGGCTTGGGCCGCGTTTTCGCGGCCACGTGGCGTCTGTTGGCCACGCGCTTTGGCGCGTGGCCTCTCCTGGTCCGTCCATCTGGTCGTTTCTTTCTGGAAGCTTGATCCTGGCTCTTTATCTTGGGATTTTGATATAACTTGGGAAGCAAGTTACCTAGATCCCAAATCTTTTATCCACAAATTTGTTATCCTTCTTTGGCTTTTATCCTCATCCTGCAAGTGTTTAGGGTTGAATAGAAGTCTATCCTTCCCTCTTCTTTGTATTTGCAACTTTGGCCCTTGTGTATTTGCAATTTTGGCAATTGATTTTTGCAACTTTTACATTGGGCTTGAATATGGGCTTTTGGGCTTCTTTTTAGGCTTTATTTCTTTATTTTAATATTTCGAGGCCTGCACACAATAAATCATAAAATATTAGTAAATGTGCAGAATTATATGAATAAATATGAAAATGTGATGGTAAATATATTGATAAAAATGCACTTTTCACTACCAATCACACCCCCACACTTATCTTTTTGCTCGTCCTCGAGTAAAAATCAAAAGAAAAAGAAAAATTAATCTAGCTAACTCACTTTCGTAGGAATCACGATTGCACTTAGCACGTGCAACAAGCCTTTAAACCCCTAGGTTACCCTAAAGAACGAGTGTTGTCTCGTGAGAGTTTTCAGCGGATTACACCCACAAAATCCATAAAAAGGAAAATATTTGAAATACTTTTGAAAAGACTAAGTAGTCTATAAGTTTTAGGATTATCATTTTATTCATTCTTAGACTTAGTCTTTATAAAGTAAATTGTTATCCAATTTAGGTAAGGATCAAAATTGAAGTTGTGTATAGTCTGCATCCTTATGAATTTTTACTAGAAATTCCTTAACTTGGACTATCATGCCTCTTTATTATTATATATATATATATATATATTTATAATTTTTTTAATATGTATAACTCATCTAATTTCTTTTGTGTAAGCATGAAGGCTTCTTGAGGCACTCATACCTAACTACTTGACTATTAGATGTGTTAATACATATATAATATTTCTTAGTTTTCTTAGGCTTTCTAATCCACCCATGTAGCGAACTTAAAGTCGGTGGCTCCCAAACCGGTCGGCTTTAGGACACCAGGTGAGAAAATACCCCGCGGACTCAAATTCGAGTGAACTAGGCCACAAAACTAAGGACTTTATTTTATTTAGAACTCACCTTTAGGCGTGAATACTTATGCTTCTTGAGGCACATGTATCCAGCTTAATTGGTGATATATTTTTTTTTTACATTTTTTATGAGGCACAAGGTCTTTGTCTTAGAATCCTAGAAATGCATTAGGTATGCACATTTCATTAAGGTAAAAATTAAGACTAACTACTTATTCAATTTCTCCTCCTATACCTAAAAATTCAACAATTTATTTATTTTGACCAAATTTTTAGAAATCTTAATCATGATTTTCCTAATTCTTAAGACTAACTTAGATTTCTTTCAAAAGATAAGTCAAAATATTGTCCCTTTTTTTATTTTTTATTTTTTTTGCAAATTTTTTTTTGTTAGTTTCTACCTTTGTTAGTTTTCTACCTATGTTAGTATGTTAGTAAAGCCTACCCCACACTTATCTCATGCATTGTCCTCAATGTATGAATGAATGCATATATGCATGAAAAAGAACAAGGGAAGGCAGAAGTTACCTCAAGGTGGTGGTTCCGGTGGTGGTCTAATTGGGCCAAGCGTTGCTATCCAATCAAGATAATATATTATTTGGTGAAACCCACCAGAAATTTCCCTTGTATAACCCACTAAAATGTATGTATAATTATTTTTTAAAATTTTCACCCCATCAAATTCCAAATTTCATAATAAATTTCAGAGTCAATTGTGTCAACCTCCTTGTCCCAAAATGGAGTATGAAAAGATGGAATTATTGATTTGGACGTGGGAAGTACGGGAACGAATACCGACTCAGGAAAGAAACTTAAATCAAGTAATGGTTCAGGAGTCGGGCTAGGTTCAGGAAGTGGGTCCAAATCAATAAGTTGAAGCTCAAGTCACAATAATCTTCCCACAATGGAATGTGACTCGATGTTGGTGATTCAAGTTCATGAATGATAGGTGTGGAATCAAAACTGACTCTAAAAGATTACCTAAGTTGGGTAACAAAACAGGAGTCAATAATAATTCGGGAATTTGAACTTGATCACAGATTTGAGAATCTAGGTCACATATCTCATTGAGTTCGATTTCATAAAAGGAGAACTTGCCAATTTATCCATGGGACTTTCAAAATTATAAAATTGGTCAAGTTCAATATGATCATCAAAAATGGGTGATTCAATTTCATGATGAATTGGCACATGATCCAATGTTGACTCGGGAAAAGTGAAATCAGGTGGGGACACCGGAGTCATTATTGAATCAGGAAGTAAAATTGAATAATCAAGTTGGGGATCATGATCATATTCATGCTCAAGTTCTATTTCAGGAATGGAATAACTTGCCAAACTATCAAAATTTGGAGTTTCGGCAAGCTCGAGTGATGGTACTGAATTAGAATCTTGTGGTCTAAAGCAACTTGGTTCGTCGGCGCTAACAGAATGATTATCGATATCAGGAGTGGCCGGACGGTGAGAACGTAAAGATTGAACCATCAGATCTATTTCATGATCTCGAGCTAATCTAGCCTGAGTCATGGCCTTAAGCATCCTTTCATAGTCGATAGGTGCATCACGTTGTGATTGGACTTGAAAAGAGGAAGTGTAATCGTGATGAAGTTGTGAGTCAGTGGACTCACGCATCATCATGTCTAAGATTGATGGTGATTGTTGCTTGGACTCATGCATACTCATCATTTCCTGGATAGATGGTATTCTATTCTGAATGGGTGGATCTGAGTATGACTCTTGGGAATATTGTGGACAAGGTGGAGACGGAGGACAAGTCGGTTGAAAATTTAACTCGGAGGAATCGAAACCCCATGAACTCTGTGAAGAGTTGAAAGTATGAAAATTATGGTCATAAGATGGGGGTATGGGTTATAATCATTCAGATAAGACCATTCCGGCACACTAGGTTGGTCAAAGTTGTGATATGCCGGATTGGTAATATCCGAAAAATAGTTAGGTGTGTAATATGGATTAAAATTGGAAAAATTATTATTATATGCCATATCACACTAACACAAACAAAGAAAAAGAAAACAAACAAATAAACAAACAAAAAAGAAAAAATTCTAACTTAAGTTAGGGTAGACCTATGACCTAGACGACTCCTAACTGGTTAAACTGTCCACGGGAGGTAGGGTGTAGACTTTGACCACAAGTTAATTATCCAGGTCAGGGCAAGAGTGGTGGGAGATTTTCCGTCAAAGACGTTCCTTAATTAAATAACCACCAATCTTCGGGCTTTCGGCCCTCAATCCCCTTCCTAGACACTGATTTGGCAGGAGTCAACTTCCAGCACTGTCCCCCTTAGGATAATCTCCTAATTGAGTCCGAGATGTCCCTAGGGCCAACGTCTACTAATTTTAAGTTAAGCTTGGGTTAGTGAGTGCTTGGGATATGATTTTTGGGCTAAGGAAGGGTGATGAAATCCCCACCTTATCTTGTTAATGGGTTATGCCCTTAGAATAAATTTGTGCAAGTGTACAAAATATGTAAATAAGATTCACTCAAAGCATCAACCAAGAAATGAGTCATATTCTACATGCAATGCGAACGTACCTTGCTCCAGCACTCTTCAACAGTAAAATAAAGGAATTGAAAAGACACGTGCCTAATATGCAAACGTCTAATCAATTTTTTATCTTTATCAACAAATATTTTACTGTTGGTTAATTAGCAGTGTACAGGTTTATCACAGAACAAATTGGAACAGAGCAGAAAACAAATCTTGCAATTTTTAGCAACCTGCAGAAATTGTAGTTAGTAGTTCACTACTAAGGCCGCGGAAACGCGGCTATTGCCGCGGATCCGAGGCACTGTAGTAGGCCCTGATGCTCTGCCTTCGAGGGCAGAGGCACAGAGTTGCTATATGTCCTCTTCTGCTGTCAGTTTCCCTGTTCTCCAAACCTGCAAACAGAAAGAATAAAAGAATTAGTTAATTTTTTTATTTTTAGAGAAAAACTTACCGTCCCTCCCCGGCAACGGTGCCAAAATTTTGATTGAGATTTCACCTGCACACAAAATATAGAATGTTAGATTTAAGAAAAGGATGTGCAAGGTGCTCAATACTATCCGCTGTAGCAAAGGCTATGCGGGTCGTGATCCTCAGGGAGGGACTAGCGATGGAAGCGTTTAAGTAAGTTCTCTAAAAATTTATCTTTTTTTAGTTATTAAAAGAAAATAAAAAAATATTAGTTAAAGTTAGTTTAGAAAGAAAGCGGTATTTACAATGAGTCGGGAAAGAAAGAGTTGGTAGATGGTGATTTAATCTACAAAAATAAAAGAAAATAAAAGAAAAGAAAGGAACACTAACCTTAGTTTGGTTGAGGAAAAACGTGAAAACCTTACATGTTCTACCTTGCTTAGGAGGCGTTCAACGCATAAACCATAGGATCGAGCTCAGCCCCTATTCGCATTATATCATCAAGCTGGGCAAGTATGAAGTGATACGGACCTTGAGGAGGAGAACATCTCCATGAAGTATCGTTGGCACTCGCTAAGACTCGTTATACTTGTGCTTCGGAAATCACTTGAATGCTCATCAACAACCAACAGAGATAAAAGAGAAAAAGAAAAGAGAACAAAAAGAAAAGTAAAATAATGCACATAAGAAAAATATTACCTTTATTGCTTTAATCAATGGCAGAAAAGAGGAAGGTACATCGGTGTCAGGCTCAACATAGGCCTCTCTCTCTCTCTCTTAAAAATAGAAATCACAAAAGAAAAACCTAATTACAAAATAGAAGAAAGCCTAAAAATCCTAACTTTGGCCCTGTACTGCGCTGGACGCCCTTCTCGGTTGCACTGCAGGGGTATTTATAGGTGCAGAAGGAAGTAGAGTCCAGATCGAACTCCTCCACGAAACCTGTTGCCCTGGCTTATCCACTTTGCCGCGGAAACGCGGCTTGGGCCGCGTTTTCGCGGCCACGTGCGTCGGTTGGCCACGCGCTTTGGCGCGTGGCCTCTCCTGGTCCGTCCATCTGGGCGTTTCTTTCTGGAAGCTTGATCCTGGCTCTTTATCTTGGGATTTTGATATAACTTGGGAAGCAAGTTACCTAGATCCCAAATCTTTTATCCACGATTTGTTATCCTTCTTTGGCTTTTATCCTCATCCTGCAAGTGTTTAGGGTTGAATAGAAGTCTATCCTTCCCTCTTCTTTGTATTTGCAACTTTGGCCCTTGTGTATTTGCAATTTTGGCAATTGATTTTTGCAACTTTTACATTGGGCTTGAATATGGGCTTTTGGGCTTCTTTTTAGGCTTATTTCTTTATTTTAATATTTCGAGGCCTGCACACAATAAATCATAAAATATTAGTAAATGTGCATAATTATATGAATAAATATGAAAATGTGATGGTAAATGTATTGATAAAAATGCACTTTTCACTACCAATCAGTACTTTAACTCTTCTTCCTCTTTCCTCTTCATTCAGAAAGCTTAATGTAATACCCATATCTTACAATACATGAATTAATTGTGAAAAATAATACTTATTAAGTGTATGTGTATTTTGTTTTAAGAAAAATTGTCATTTTTAAAGTTGAGATATTATTTCCATTATTTCTAATTATTTTCTGATCATCGTTAGCATCATGATTATTATTTTTATTATCTCTTTTTACCTCATTCTTATTTTCTTTTGTTTTTAGCCCAAATCCAATTCATGCAAAAAAAAAAAAGTAAAAGAAATTAGAAAACCCACATGAGCAACAGGTTTCGAACTAAGGCCAATGCCATATAACATTAATGCTTTAACCATCTTGGCTACTTTAGCTTTTGTTGCAAAAGGCACCCACCATTTTATTTAACCTTTATTACCCTTTTACTTATTTCATAACCCATTAGTCTTTTATCCTTGTTCCAACCCGAAACCCGAAAACCCTCAACACAATTACACCTCTTATATAATCCTAAACCTAACCCTAAGTTCTCTAATCCCCCATAGCATCTCCAGCCGCCTCCTCCAACGAGCGCACCCCCCGCTCGGACTCCTCTCTTTCGCCGAGATCCCGCCGGTGGCGCAACCACCATGGCCTAGATCCATCCGCACTCTCCAACGAACTCTGCGAGTCCGTCCGGTAGCCCAATCCCCTTCGCGAGTGCTCCGGCTAGTCATCGATCTCACCCGTGTCCTCCGCCTCCGTCGGCGAGCACCCTTGCTGTGAGTGAGTTTGCTTACTTTCTCAAATGACTTGTGTATTTTGCTGTTTCTGAAAATGATAAAAAGCTTACAACATTACTTGTTTTAAAAGGACAGCAATTGAATTTTGTGTTCCTACTGTATGGAGAACAGATTTATGTTTTTGTGTTTTACATGATTGTTTAGTTTTGGTTGGTTAAATCGGTCCTGGGTACCACATTGATATTAAATACCTTAAATTAATCTTATAATAATAAAAAAAGAGTTAATCTATTATGTTCTCAATGTATACATAATTGAGCTAAACAAATATGCTTAATGGAGAGATAGGTTCTGCACTCAAGCTGTATGATGAAATGCTGCAGCAGAAGTTGCGTCCGAATGTGTTTACTTTTAATGCGTTTGTGGACGGGCTCTGCAAGAATGGGATGGTGGAGAGAGCTGATGAGATGTTTGAGAGAATGCAGGAGGTTGGATTGGAGGCAAATAGTGTTGTTTATACTTTGTTGATTGATGGGTATTCCAAGGGAGGGGTTTGACATGGCGATGAGGTATTTGGGGAGAATGCTTGACCAGGGGATGGGGCTTGATGTGAAGGGTTATGGGGTGGTTGTGTTGGGGCTTTGTAGTAATGGTAAACTGGAGAAAGATTTGGACATTAGAAGAGAGGACTACTTAAATAGGTGTTGCATTGATGCATAGGAAATTGCTAAACTCACTGGGCTGACCGTTCTGAAGGGTTATCCAAAAATATGAAGCTAATACCCGGACAAGTAATTCTTTGGTTCAAGTGGCTATTTGAGTTTGTTCTGCTGTGTGAAGAAAGATAGTGAAAGTTATGTGCTTCCCATTTTTGACTATCCCATGATGAGAACGTGAAAACTAACATGTGATGAAGCAAAGCGTGTGTCAACATGATGCTTATGTCTGTATACAGGGATAGGAAGTGGTAGATATGACATTGCTTTACCAATATACTGATTTACTGATACTTAGACTGGCATTGACTTAGTTAGAATTGAAAATTGACCTATGATATACTTATATTGGATCTTGATCAGTTTACAGAGGAGTTTGATTTTTTTGGATTGTCATTATGTGTGTGCGTGTAGCTTACCCTTGAAATAGATATGTAGCATGATTTTGATTTTAGATTATTAAACGAAAGATCTTCGGATTTACCTAAATTTTATTGATTGAGTACTGATGATCTTATCGACGTTGGATACTGGATATAAAGTGATCTAGATTCTTGTTGATTGAGGACGTTACCCTCTTTAGCTATGAACTTGATTATAGTTGGATGAATATGGTTTTGTGGATATTTCCATTTCTTACTTGTGATCTCGGGGTCTGTTACATAGTTGATTTTGAGGATACCAATAGACTGTTATTTATTGTTGTTACTCAGTGATAGGGATAGAATTATTGTGAGAGTGAATTCATCGTTATCGATGATATTGTATATTCAGAGTTTTATAGCTTTTACTATTTGATCTCTGTTATTGGTGACTCGAGGATCAGAGTAGATTGACATGACGAGAGAACTGGTTATTGATTCATTAACTTGTGGGTTACTGTACCGGATCACTTTGGCATGGATTGATATTTGACGGTCAGGATGACTATTGAGGCTAGGTCATGATGACTATGAGATCGGCTATTGTTATATGCAGTACAGGCATATGAGATATTGACCGGTTCCAGATGAGACTGGCTATTGAGTAATATCTAGTTCTGTTATTGTTTTGTTCATATTATTGAAGTTACTGGGAAATAATTGTTTGACCATAACCACGGTACAGTCCTATTGTTCATCGTATACACGGTTACTGTTACTGTTACTGTTACTGATATTGTTCACCGTGTATACGATTACTGATTGATTATTACTGTACTGATATTGTTACCGTCCAGTAGCATCCCAGTAATTGAAATGGCATAAGATATTGATTGTTATTGATGGCATTACCACTGAGTGTACACTAGACACCTTTCACGGGACCTTGACATATGACTGTATTACTGTTACTTGACATCTAGTACTTCTGTACCCCCTGTACCCATGTCCCATGCACTGTTGACCCTGTTAATAGCACAGTCAGACCGGCGTCCGGCGGTTTGCCGCCTGGTGTCGGGATTGACGAGGATGTATCCCACAATCGTGCTAGCGTCCGGCGGATCTTGAAAGGAACTAAGTGCCACGTGGAGCAAAGTGCCACATCATACACATAGTGGGGGCCACCTCTTGAATCCACGGGGGCCACCTCTAGAATCCTGTTTCCCTCAGAGCAAAGTGCCACACGGAGCAAAGTGCCACACCATACACTTGGTGGGGGCCACCTCTTGAATCTGTGGGGGCCACCTCTTGAATCTGTAGGGCTATCTATTGTACGTGACGCCTGGTGTTAGCGTGATATTGCATTCTCAATGCCTATTAGCATCCCCACGCACTTGTATGATGATAACCCCTAGGACTCTTGTTATTTGGTTCTCTTTCCCTATTCGAACAATGATACCCGCATATCGGAGTTCGAATGAGTTCTACTGGATGTGCGGGCTCCAGGGTGAACTGTCGGATGTTGTGGGACGCCGGTGGGAAAGTGACAAAGATAACGTAGAACATTACTGATTGTTATTGAATGAATTGAATGAACACATTGTGTTATACCCTGAATGGTTACTCCTGCCTTATGACACGTGACCGTATACATGATTGTAACCAGGACCAGACCTGTGACCGGACTTGGATACTAGTCTAGTGATATGTGATAGGTTGCTTATTGTGACATTGATTGCATATTTACAGTTGTGCCACTTGTCTGCTACCTGTATTCATGTTCTTATCATATGTGATACTGTTCAGTTATTTATTGTGTTATTTAGTCTTTCCATCTGCAGTTGTTCTTACTATTATATATGCACATGGTTTCTTCTGCACGAGCTGTTTCCCCTTTACACACACACTCATTATGGTCGCGTTCTGACGACCCTGGGTTTGCACGTCCAGCTATTGGACGATTGTCTCATTGTGCAGGTGATCGATGAGTTGGTACACATTGCGAGGTGTTGGACCTTGTCCCCCTCTCTTTATCCTGGTACCTTCATTTCTTTTATATTCCTGTTATTTCATTATTCTGTCTTTATTGCATTCAGCTGCCATATTCTTCCCGTCATTCATTGCTATCATGTGTAGTCTTATATGTATTACTGCAGTGTTCATTGATCATTATGCTTCTGATTTATAGCTTGTTCAGGTTACAATTTGGGCTTAGCGTATATACGTAGGGTATTTTCCTCGCGTATATGCGTCGCCATAACGTCTCCGTATCTTTAGGATCGGGGCGTTACACTTAAGAACTACCACAACTCTTCAATGGCGCCAAAAGACGAGCGGGGAAAGAAGTGGCTACTTCTACAGCGGAGGCTCCTCCTCCTTCGGTCATCGAACGACCAATCGCCGGTAAGGGACTCTCCCTTTTGATTAGAGACTGTTGTCTCTCTTTTAAAGCCTGTATTTGGCTATCTTTGGATGAGCCCAGGTCGATCGATCTGTTATGACTAGGGAATCCGTTTCCCTGAATTTCCCTTGCTTTCATGGGCGAGGGTATAAGAACTGAACAGTTCTTCTTTAAGCTTCCGTACGAAGCTATTACTTGGGCTGTCTTCGTCTTGTTGAAGGACAGGACACGGTCTGTCCCCTTGATTGTGGCCGTAAGGGGTAACCTTTGACCATAATGTCCTTTTGACAAAATTAGCCCTGAGGGTTGTATCGCCTTCTGCTTAGGCGAAGCTACCACTTGAACATTTTCTGCGAAATGCGGATTTGTCCGCGAGGCTAAGCTTTGTCGATACTGTCGCTTTGCTAGGTTTGTTCACTGGACGAAGCTATGTCTTGGTGAGATTTGTATCTTTTATGTTCGCTTAGCTGGTGAACTAATCATAGTCCTTCTTACTTCTGCAGTGCACTATACTCCCGGTCCCTTGAATAATCTGTTTGGGATGACCAGGGGAGTAGATGGCCATGTCAGCCTGCAATTCCAAGGCCAGGCTTCTCTGTTTAGTGAGCGGAGCTCTCTTGTTCGGGACACGCTTATCCATGGTGGTGACCGACACACCACGAGGAGCATTTTGTCTACGGCTCCCCTCGAAGATATTGACCGTCGGACTTATAGGAAGCCCGACTTCATGTTCGGGGATGCCACACCTGATCCTGATCACCAACTGCAGGCAGGCGAAGGGCAATGGATTTTTCAGTTGGATGGCGAGAAGTTTTACCTTCCGTCCACTAAGTGACATTTTTCTTTGTCTTCCTTCGAGTGTGTGACGCAGGCTCGGAAGATGGCATGGGACGTGAGCCGAAGCGCTGACTCCGTCCATGTAGGGAGATTGACATCTCAGTCTCCTGGTTATGCAAGAGCGGGGCCTCCTCATAACATAATGGGTCTACACCCTGGAAATGTGTCGCGAGAGATTCCGGTAGGAGAAAATCCGGCTGTGGCGCAAACCCTCGGCAACCAGTTCTGCGCGGTAAGTGGGAACTATCCCGCTACTGACTTCAGGGCTCCAGGTTGGATTCATCCTCCAAGGACGTGGTGGATGGATTGACCACCTATATCCTTGCTCATTTCGAGGAGGACTTGGAGAGGCTAAACCTCTCTGAGGCCGTCAGGGCAACCTGCTACGGCATTGACATGAACGTGGTGTGCTTCTACGTCATCTTCGAATTGTATTGCCCGGCTTCAGGGACTTTCTTTACCCCAGTTGGTGAATTGGGTATGACTTTGCATGAGATGTGGGAAGTCTCTGCTCTGCCTTTCGGGTCTCTCCCATATGAAGAATACTTTTCGTGCGAGGCGGAATTGGCTCTGCTGGAGAAGTAGGAGCCTGCATTGTTCGAGACTTATCGGGAGCTAATGTGCCACTTGCACATCTGTTCCAGTTTTCATGGGGGAAGTAAGGGGACTTCTTGTAGCTTGAAGAGCTGGGGGAATTACTTGTTCCCAGATATGAGGAATGCTCCTGAAGCGGCTCACTGCGGGGTTGCTGATGTGGATATCTTCGAACGGATGCAGAAGCACCTCCAACGGGATCTTGTTGTGACGGAGGACGATGGTCCCCATGAGAAGGGTGATGTCCTTCGGAGCTTTCACCATCAGGCTCGTCAGCCTATGTCTCGGAAGGCACTGCTGGCCGGTTTCCTAACCGTCTGACTGAAGAAATGCGTATTGCCGTCTTCTTCGGGTGACATTGTTCATCCGAATGTCTTGCTGCCTGCCGTCCGTTTGGTCCATGGTCGCCCTCTGGGTCTTCTCCCGGCCATGGTGTGCTGTATCCAAAGGGGCCTTCGTGCATTAACGGAGGCGTTTTGCAGGCCGCCAGCGACGAAGCGTGGAAGGGGAGCCATTTTGCCTTGTGACGGACCCAATCCTAGGATAGGTCTGCCGTACACCTATCTGATGGCGTGGTTCGCCTTACATTGTCCTTCGTTGATTGAAGCTGGAGAGGACCCCCGCAAGGTGTTCGAATGGCGCTTCTCCGTCGATTCGAAGGGTGCTCATGGCTGAAGACTTACGTGGCTGAGGCCCGTAAGTTAGTACATCATCATGACGTTTATAGTCTCTTTCGCTGTTTTCCCCGCATTTGGGGTGCAGGTTGCGACGAAGAGTTCAGAGATGCGGGGAAGGGCGGTTCTTCCCTGAGCCGGGGAGTTTTTGAGTGGCTGTTCAGCATCCGGCCCTCACACTTATTGTACAGGAGCGGGGATACCTGCTATTTAGAACCCTATGTCCCAAGCCGGTTCGCTCGACAGTTTGGCTATGACCAGCTGTATGTGGGCAACCCCAATCCCGACTTGGCTTTCATGGGGAGTCTTATTGATGGAGCGCGTGGCTGGCAATTCTTTACTGCGGGCGGTACTGGGGCGCGGCTGCGCACGCCGTTGAGGGATCCCAATCTTCTAATGACCTTGTGCTTCTGCCAATGGTATGCGGCCTCCAACTCCACACCCTTCGGATTCAAGGCCAACAGCTCTGGTGTGAAGTTAATTTCTCAGCGGTTGAAACAGAAGGCTTCTGAGAAAAGGGAAGGCAAAAGGGTTCGCGTCCCAGGCGTAGAGGAATTCGTCGCTGTGGATGACAGCGAGGCCTCTGACGCAGAAAGTCCTCGCTTCGAAGCGGGGACGGGGGCTGATACTCCTGCGGCTGGCTCTGGCGTGATGGGGACTGCTCCCCCGTAATGTGTGGAAGAAGTGGAGGAAGAGGATTCTGACGTCCACTTCAAAAGGAAGCTGGGGGGTGGATCCCGTAGGAAGTCGCTGGCAAAGAAGCCCCGTCGTCAAGCTCCTACCATCGTCGTAGAGGGTGACCCCTCTGCGGCGTTCCCTCCTGTTGCTCCATTATTGGTTGAACCGTCGATTGCTGAACCGACTACTGGCGAATTTGCTCCGGATCTGGGTAAAATCAATTCCGTCCATGTAACATGCCTTTTGTGTGTTTCAAGTAACTCATTATTTGCTTCTTGTTACAGGAGCTGAGGCGGCTGGGGAGCAAGGGGAACATTATGATCCCCTGTTTACCCAAGGAGCTAAAGCTGGTTCTCTTGCCCTCTCGGAGGAGTCCGGAGGTGATGCGGCCGACATTGGTCCTTCGGGCGCTGGGACTTCGAAAGGAAGTCCTGTGGCGTCAAGCTCTATTGGATGGTCCACGGGAGACTCGGCAAGCGGGCCGGCCATTCGTGTTGACTCTGCCAAGAATTTTCCGATGGACCCCATGGAGACTGATGTGGCTGACGAGATGTTTGAGGCAACATCATCCTTTGGTATTGTCTGACCTCTTGACTTCTATTGCATGTTGTGTCCCGTCTAACCATAGTCTTGTTACAGGTGTTCGGCCTCAGAGTGCTTCAGCCTCGAGGGAACCGGCTAATCTTCCTGAGGAGTCCATGGGTGACATGAGCACTTCGATCGCGGTTGATGCTGCTGTGTTGGATGCGCTATATGGCGACCTGCCCTCTTATTGGCTCCAGCCAGCCGAAGGACCGGGGATTGAAGGGGCGACAGTTCCGGAGGTGTTCTCACTCCCAACTGTATCAACGAGTGAGGTGCCGACCATTTTGTCAAGCGCGGAACTGAGGGTGATTACAAGCCCTACTTCCCAACCCTGGTGGTTGAGCCTGCTGCTCAGGAGATGGTTGCTAGTCCTACCTCAGCGGTGGCTGGTGTACTGGTTTCGATGAGGACTCCGCCGAGATCGCTAACGACTTGTCCTACTGCTGTTAATGTTCCCGCTGCTCCTTCCACGATGGTGTCGACCAGGCTGTTGGACTTTTCTGAGGTTGTCTCTCTACCAGAAGTGGCTGAGGTTGAGAACGATTATATAGGTGACCTAGTCGATAGCTTTTATAAAGGCTTAGGGCGATCCATTGACCTGGTCTTGAAAGGTTCGACTATGTCGTTCTCAAAGTTAAAGGTGGTCCTCTCCCGTAGCATTGAAAGTATTCGGGACTTTGAGGGGTATCACCAGGCTACTGCTTTGGAACTCCTAGTAGATCAATTCGAGAAAGACATGGAGGAATGGCGCCGTCTCAGCCGCTCGAGCCTGGAGTCTTTGGTTGATGAGCAGTTTGCGCGTCTCGTAGCTCAAAAGCATGAGGCCCGTCTTGTTGCTCAAGAAGCTGCTAGGCATACATGTTTATTTTGCCATCACTAGAAATGATTATTGTTTAAATGGCAAAAATAGTGAGGCTAATGCAAAAGCCCTAAATGCTTTGAAGAGTACCCTAAATAATGATTATTTATGTAGGGTATCTAACATTGATTCGGCTTTTGTAGCTTGGAACATCATCACCTCCTTTAGCGAAAAGGATCTATACTATGCCGGGAGCGATTTGGAAGTTGGAAGCGACACCTTCAACTTGTGCTATATGGTCCAAGGGGATAACCCCCTTGAGGTAACTACCGAATCCGAGGTAGAAGATGATAACATGTCATATGATGAGCTTACCACCTTTTGTCAACTATTGCTTGAAAAATATGACATGATTAAGAAAGATAATAAAAAGATGAAAAAGAAATTTGATTGCATGCTTAATGAAAATGATTCATTTAAAAATAAGATTGCATGTTTAGAAAAAGAAAATGATGAGTTGAAAAATGAAAATGTTTCCTTGCGTTCCAAATTGAATGATTTATATGAAGGAAACACTATTTTGAAAAATAAAATTGCTTTGGTGGAAAAACAAAAGAAAGTTGTTTTTCAAGAAAATAATTCTTTAAAAAGAAAATTTGTTGAAAAAGAAAAAGATAATGTTTTTCAAAAGAAAAAGAAAAATGATTCTATATCCACCATGCTTTACATGCCACCACTAGTGAGATTAATATTTTGAAAAATAAAATGGATTATTTGAGTTCAACTTTGAACTCATGTGCATTCAGTCATTCTAGATTGGAGTCAATGTTTTCAAAGAAACAAGTTCCACACATTCATGCACATCATCATGCATATGCTTATGTTGCACGCCACGATCACAATCACACTCATAAGCATCCTAAGGTGTACACATGTACACATTGTGGCCGCAAAGGCCATTTAGCAAAATTTTGTTATGACAAGTTGCATCATGTAAATTTTGCTAATAAAATTTTTTGGGTTCCTTACAAGACTAACCCCAAAGGACCCAAGCAAAAATGGGTACCAAAACTCCCACCGTGTGTTTTTTATGTAGGTGAGGGCTCTCACACGACGTGAGAGGAATGGTGCCTTGGTGGTGAATACATGTGGACATGATGGACATACATTTGGATGCATCACTATCAAGGTGTTTGGTGGGACAACCACCATGTTTGGAGCTTTGGAGTATAGTTCCCAGTTTGGTAACTATTTCTAAAACTCCCAATTTTAGTTACATGCTTTTATTTTTAATATCATATAGCATGTTCATGTTTTGATTGTTTTGTGCTTCATGTGGTATAAACTAGTTTAAATGTAGTTTTTATCAAAACTTGTATTCATACATGTACAAATAGTGAGAACAAATTGATTCATATACTTTTGCACTTCATGCTCATTTGTACCCACTATATGCACATGTATAGACTAGTTTGATGATTCTCATTTATATATGTTTTTGCCTATTTTAGTGATTTACTTCATGTATATGTATTCTCTATTCAAATCTAATAAATATACATGTATACCCATGAGTCTCTTGCTTTCATGCAAATACATTTAATACTCTTTTATGTTTGGGATATGTATGCATATTGTTAGTTTTTGGATAAATCATACATATGCCTAGAAGTTTGTTCTTAAAATGAAAAATTGTATTTTCATGATTTGTTCTTGATAAAATGTTATTCATGTTTAATTTGAGCTTCATTGACTATTTTCATGAAAATTGCTATTTACATGATTCTTGTACACTCACATGTTATTTATTTTGTCATGACTTAGTTTCATGTACATCATTTTATGAGCTTTATAGATCTTGAGTGTCAAACTTTATGTCTTTGGTATGATTCATGAAATACATATGATTTGATGATTTTGAAGGATCTTAACTAGTTTTTTAAAAATTAATTTAACTAGTTATTTATTCTTCAATTTGTAACTTATGAGATATACACATGATTTACATTGTTATCTTTCAATTTGGTATCATTGGATATTTTCAATTGGTATCAATATTGATAGTTGCTTTTGTATATACTCATAGCTTGTTTTCTATATATATATGCTTCATTTCAAATAGTATCAATTTCTATTGTTATTCTCTTATTCATACATATATATGATTTGTTTTGTGCTTGAGTTAAAATTGATTTACATATTTAAGCACAAAGTTTGTTTATACTAAGCTAAATTCAAATTTCAATTGGTAATTTTTAAAAAAATAATAAGCTTATGCATTGTGTTTCAAAATTGGTATCAAAAAAATTCAAAATTTGCTTGTTTTACCTTTGGTACCTTAAAAATTTGTAATGTTTATTTTCAATTGTAAAACAACCAAATCAATTGAAAATATGAGTTTCTAAGGTATCTCAAAATGTTTTATTGAGAAAAATTAAAAAAATTAATTAAAAATTTTGTTTTAATAAGAAAAATCAAAACATTTTTTATTTGTATTGCCTATATGCAAGGAGAGCTAACATCTCTTCTACATATAGATTCATGTTGAGTGTATCTTGTATTGAATTTTAATATTAACATAAAAAAATAATACAAATTTGCATGATCACAAAATTAACTGTAACTGGGCTGTAAGTGAGTGATAATTGGGTTGCAAGTGAGGGTAATTGGGTTGTGTAAGTCTTTTACGAATTACGGTCCAAACAAACGCCATAGTTGTAACTGGGTTGTAAGTCATTTACGAATTACAGACTTTACGTGAAACAAACGGCCCCTTAAACTAGTTTATACCACATGAAGCACAAAACAATCAAAACATGAACATGCTATATGATATTAAAAATAAAAGCATGTAACTAAAATTGGGAGTTTTAGAAATAGTTACCAAACTGGGAACTATACTCCAAAGCTCCAAACATGGTGGTTGTCCCACCAAACACCTTGATAGTGATGCATCCAAATGTATGTCCATCATGTCCACATGCATCCACCACCAAGGCACCATTCCTCTCACGTCGTGTGAGAGCCCTCACCTACATCAAAAACACACGGTGGGAGTTTTGGTACCCATTTTTGCTGGGTCCTTTGGGGTTAGTCTTGTAAGGCACCCAAAAATTTTATTAGCAAAATTTACATGATGTAACTTGTCATAACAAATTTTGCTAAATGGCCTTTGCGGCCACAATGTGTACATGTGTACACCTTAGAATGCTTATGAGTGTGATTGTGATCGTGGCGTGCAACATAAGCATATGCATGATGATGTGCATGAATGTGTGGAGTTTGTTTCTTTGAAAACATGACTCCAATCTAGAATGATTGAATGCACATGAGTTCAAAGTTGAACTCAAATAATCCATTTTATTTTTCAAAATATTAATCTCTCACTAGTGGTGGCATGTAAAGCATGGTGAGATATAGAATCATTTTTCTTTTCTTTTGAAAAACATTATCTTTTTCTTTTTCAACAAATTTTCTTTTTAAAGAATTATTTTCTTGAAAACAACTTCCTTTTGTTTTTCCACCAAAGCAATTTTATTTTTCAAAATAGTGTTTCCTTCATATAAATCACTCAATTCGGAACGCAAGGAAACATTTTCATTTTCAACTCATCATTTTCTTTTTCTAAACATGCAATCTTATTTTTAAATGAATCATTTCATTAAGCATGCAATCAAATTTCTTTTTCATCTTTTTATTATCTTTCTTAATCATGTCATATTTTTCAAGCAATAGTTGACAAAAGGTGGTAAGCTCATCATATGACATGTTATCATCTTCTACCTCGGATTCGGTAGTTACCTCAAGGGGGTTATCCCCTTGGACCATATAGCACAAGTTGAAGGTGTCGCTTCCAACTTCCGAATCGCTCCCGGCATAGTATAGATCCTTTTCGTCAAAGGAGGTGATGATGTTCCAAGCTACAAAAGCCGAATCAATGTTAGATACCCTACATAAATAATCATTATTTAGGGTACTCTTCAAAGCATTTAGGGCTTTTGCATTGGCCTCACTATTTTTGCCATTTAAACAATAATCATTCTAGTGATGGCAAAATAAACATGTATGCCTAGGGCTTTGAGGTACAATGACATCTAACCTTTCAAATTTGGATGTTAAGAATGTCAAAAGTGGGTGGTTGACATGAAATCCATGGTGTGTGTACAAAAATAGTGATTAGCCTAAAAATGAGGATCTTTAACTCTAGGTTGTTAGACCCAAATCAAGAGCACTTGGCTCTGATACCAATTGAAATCACCTAGAGGGGAGATGAATAGGTGATGGCTAATCTAATGGTCACTTAATGACAAATAATGCGAAATTAAAAACTATAATGACCTAAAAAAAACTATTACACTAAACAATATGTATAACACAAGAGTGTAGCCGAATTCCCCGTGAAGGGCTCTGGACTAACTCCTCTAGATTCCCCTTAAATAGGTTGAGGTGCCGCGTTGGCTCTCTTGTTGAATACAAGTGTTAGCAAACAATCCCACGCAAGTATATCAATTAAGCACACAATAAATATCAAGTATGTAAAGATGAGCACAATAATAAGCAATGCTAGATATAAAAGAGATAGAGAGAAAGAGTGAGCAATCGCAAACACAAGGGATTTGTTTCGAGATTCGAGCACACTTGCTCTACATCCCCGCCTTCGACACACGAAGGATTTCCACTATGCTTGATCCCAATGGATCACTCCTTGGTGCCGCAACACCTACAATCTCTCGGACTCCCTAGTCCGTACACACGCAAGCCCCACAAGCTCGCCGAGGCCGCACCTCAAACCAAGAGTTCATACACGAACTCTAAACCACCGCGAACACACTTGTCCGCCTCCTCAAAGTACAAGAAAAGATTTCTTGGTGATCTAAACACTTTGATCACCAATAAACACTCTCACTACAACACTCCTATAGAATGAATAATCAATGGATAGCTCAAGTGTATGTGTGAGAAAATAAGAAAAGAGATGGTGGAGGAAAACTCAAAGAAATCTCTTTTAACACTCTTAATAAAAACTCCCCTTTTGATTGGAAGTATTAACACTCAATTTAGTGGAGAAAACTCTTTAATAAGGTGGGAAAACTGACTCTAAAAGTCTCCAAAAATCTTAGTGAAAATAATGACCAAACCCCCAAATTTATAGGCTGTCAAAAACTAGCCGTTGGGGTCTGTCAGACCTGTCGGTCGACCGCCCGGTCGACCGGCCAACGGTCATATTTCAGACCGTTGTGCCATCAGTCGACAGGTCGGTCGACTGAGGCCAGATACAGAGAGCAGGCCCTCTGTCCAGTCGACCGCCCGGTCGGCCGGGGGCATTTCCAGATAGCAGAGCTCTCTGGACGGTCGACCGGCCATCTGTCAGTCAAGGTGTGCACGTCTGTGCACGTCGGTTGACCGCTCGGACGATCGACTTCAGAACTTGGTCGACGGTCGGTCGACCGCTGAAGCCTGAAACACAAAAAAAACTGGGATTAACACTTGGTCTTTATGGCTCTCATAAAATCCCATAAATACACAGAAAATCTACAAAAATAGTTTTACCAATTTACTTTGATAAACAAAACATGCTTGCACAAAATCAAGGCATGTTACAAATGATTTGAACTATTTTTGTAATTGGAAAATATGGCTCAAACTAAAAAGGTATTTTTCAAAACTTGTTTTACCAAAACATCACCAAATACAAAAACAAGATATTTTAATTCATTTTAAGGCATAGTGTGTATGGATATGATCCACTACACAATCAAGATGAAATATCTATGTTTTTGACATTAAATACTAAAGTTGGTTTGGTTAAAAGACTAGTATATAAGAACTACGAAAATCAAATTGATATTTTGTCAAATGAAAAATCTTTTACCAAAATGAATAAACTAAAATTCTTTTATGAAAAGACAACTAAATCAAGAGTGTGTGTATAGTATACTTGAGCAATCCACCAACTATTCATCCTTTACATTTTAACTAAAACAAAAATCTTATACCTAAACACAAGTCTTCATCTTCTTGAAGTCTTCACTTGAAGCCTTCTCATCTTCTTGACTTGGTCCAAACACGATCCAAAAGCTCTTTGGATCACACAGTGCTAACTCCAAAACTTGACATTTTATCCTTTGTTGAGCTATGCACCTACTAAGATCTTGATCATAAATCTGTCACTAATTAAACACAAGATCATTAGTAAACATAACTACTTGAGTTGATCATTATCAAAACTAGAGTGATGGACCTTTGAGCCAACAGGCCTATGTTCACAAAAAAAAAAAAGAGTTCATGGAATTTTGAAACTTTTACTACAGAAGGACCATCTTGTTCTACTTAATACTGGTGCACATACAAGTCCTAACCACTTGCTGATCTATTTGAACCACCAGTTTAGACAACAAAATATCTTACCTTAACAAATTGATTTACCTAAAAAGGGCAGCCAAGGCACAAAGAACCCATCAATGAGGTGGCCAGAGAGGATCAGATGTACGTAGCTAAATTTTACAATCAAAGTACTATACCCAGCTAAAGCAATCAAAAGCCTAACCTCAACCAACCAAAAAAACCAAGAATACCCCACAGGTTCTTCCAAGTTTTGCATTTGTTCCGCTGGTGTACATTACAGATTCCTGATTCCTGCTTAGGCAACATTTTCTAATGTCCATTTCACACTACAATTCTCTTATCTTTTTCTGTATTCATTATGCACAATGACAGTTACTGTGTCCATCAGTCTCTAAACCATAGGGCAAGGTTGTGATGGACAATGGTGTATTAGCTGTACACAGATTGGTCTAAGATAATGGTTTTCAAAAAATTGACACATCTTCCCAACAATGTTATTATTATTGTTACATTGCAGTTTCAATGGTAGTAATGTGAATTTTGCGATGTGCTTGCCGAATAAGCATGAATTCTAAAGGTTTGAATTCTATCACTCATAGTAATCTAAATAATTCATTTAAGAAAAGAATAAAGTTTTCACAGGGATTTCTCATCCCATCTTTGGGTACAACAATAAAGAGAATCGTCACTTCATGTTGTCACATCGCAAGTGTTAATGTGGCCTTTTGTAGAGATACGATTTTGTCCAATTAAGCGCATAATAGGTAACATATAACCTGACCTCGCCAAAAATGGAAGGAGTGTTGAGTAAACCTTTGTGATGCTTGTTACAGCGGTTTGATCAGAATCAAGTCCTACAAAGCCTCTGGCAAAAACCATTTTCATGTAGATATTCATGGGATACTTCTTTGAAAATTTTGCATGCCAAGCCTAACTACTATGAAGATGTATTAAGTGTAACTTTCTTATACAGTTATTGTTCATCAGTATCCAATATTTCTTATATCAAGAAAACCCTTATATCAAGTAATGGCATCATCATATTTTAATAATTTGTTAGATTCTCCATTCATTCCTCATACAGATTCAAAACATTTCTCGACACTGAAGGATGCATCTCTTTTAGAAATCCTTCACGTAAGTCCAAAAGATATGCTACAAATAAAACTAAATTAGTCAAAACACATCATTCAAACAAGCACCTAGCACCCTTCAAATTGAACAGAAGTCAGAACACGAGTTAACAGGACATAAAAGAACCACTCTAATGTCCAATACATAGGTAAACAACATCATAAAGCCTAATAAAAGAGATTAAGAAATAAGGACTACCTCAGACATGGATGTACCACATAACCAGATTCAAAACTT